>OY720448.1:79619362-79674362 GCA_963082715.1 Harpalus rubripes | reverse complement strand
AATTTCATTTTCCTTTTATTTTGTATGTCCATTGCAAATAATTTCAATAATTTGAGTCTTGGAAATGTCGCGTTTTCTTTTATCACTTCCGTTTCCCGCTGATGAAAACCCTTCGCTTCCTCCTTGTGCGTCAAATTTGATTAGCATTTGTTAACTTTGATAATTAATTCCAGAAAATTCGAACTAGCTAAATAATTCATAAGAATACTCATTCGGCAAAAGCTGAAACTACAAATGTAACGATTTATATTCAAAATGCGACATCTGTGGGAAGTGGTATAGATTAGTTCTACTTCCAGACGTCAGGATTCTATTCGATCTCGGTAACACGACAGCAATTTAGATGACAAATTGTTCAGATATATTTTCAATATCATTTTCAAGATAAAGGCGCATTTTTCTTTTTATGCCGGAAATTGCATAATTGGCACTTATTCACGTATGCGTATATTCCATAAGGAAATTTATTTTTCGTAATTAATGGTAGAATAAGAAAATTGAATCATTTTAATAAATACTGAGTACGTGCTATAATTTTATAAAGAGTAGACTATGAATACACGTCTACTTCCTCATTTTATCTACCTATAGGCGCTTTCTTTTTAGGGGGAAAATGAACTGATCTTACCTCGTATTGATCTGAACTGAACTACTCCTAAAAAGAACAGTATATTTTTAAAAATAAGAAGTAAAAGATAAAAACATATTTAGCATTATATTTATAATATAATATGCTGAATTTGCTTGTGGTTATAGTCTGTTGTATATGTGATTTGATTTTCACATATTAAATTCTTTTACCTTTGAGTATTTAAATATGGATGTATTTCTTATGGTAATGAAACATGATATAACGTTTCAAACTAATTAATTTCTTCTATTCATATCATTTTAATATCAAATACTTACAAAAAAGACCAAATACATAGCAGTCAGTCATATTGACGTGACATTGACATTCGGGATCAGTTCAGAATCTATGTGATCCTGTTTCAAAGGTGGTGCTTCACGGGGGCGGGGACGAAGAAAATGGGTAGTACAAGATCATTTATCCCCTTTTAAAAAGAACAATTTAGGGTAGATGTGTGCTACACGGAGTTGATCTTCTTGATAAAAAGAAAGCGGCTGATATCTATTGGAAAATTGACATTTTCCCGATAATTAGAAAGAAATACTTTATGAGACTAGCATCGAATCAATAACTTGCACATATTTTTCGCATATTCTGTTTTAATTCATATTTTTACGAGCCAATTTAAATTAAATTTGACAAACTGGACCGCGGATGGTAAGTCAATTTCTGACGTTGCTTCTATGCTTCTATCAAGGTTAATTTGATAGCAGCTTTTGGCGATGCTGCCCCTTCATTATCCACTGTTAGTCATTTGTTCCACGAATTTCAACGAGGGCGAGAGCTGCTAGAAGACGAAGCAAGACCTGGAAGACCTGCGGATGCTGCCTGTTCAGAAAATGTTGATCGTTTGGCAAGCTTGATTCAGTATAATCGAAATATTACTTATAGGGAGATTCAGGAGGAAGTGAAGATTGTGAGTACCATTTTGCATAAATATCTTGGGGTAAGAAAGCTAGCAAGCCGTTGGATACCGCATTTGCTCTTAGAAAGTCACAAACAGGATCTAGTAGAATGGTGTAAATTTGACAGAGGAGCTTCCAAGCAAGTGGCATACATTGTAACAGGTGACGAATTTTGGGTATACAGTTACGACCCTGAAACTAAACAGCAGTCTAGTCTTTGGGTATTCGAAGATGAAGACTTGCCTACAAAAGTAATTCGTGGCAGAAGCGTCAATAAGAAAATGATTACTGTTTTTTTCCGCCGAAGTGGTCCTGTTGCTGTTATTCCACTTTTCAATCCACTGAAACGAAGTATAGAATTTATATGACAGATGATGTTTCCAGATTTGGTCTGACATACTTACGAGTGAATGATAGCCGTATAATGAGTAAATCCAGTCTGTTGTTGCATCTGTGCACATGTAGACATAAGATGCAGAACATGGCGATGTCTTGGTGCTCATGTAGTTTTGATCGATCCCGCAGCAGTCCGATAGACACGTCCTGCTGCACAGCAATGTGTACTGTGTCATGCAAATGCAGCAGGAGCCGCGTGTTTGCCGACGGAATCAGGCGGGATATGGTAATGTGCCGGCAGACGCCTCGCCTCACGCTTCGCCGTCGCCATATTACTTAACTGCCGCTAATTGCACCTGCTCGAAATAACGGAGACTCCAACGTTGTTTGCGGGATAATTTGATTGTGCCAAAGCGGTGGACGAGCGCGTTAAAACGATGCTACAACCGGAGGAATCTACGGAATAGTTAATGTGCAAACTGTATTAATATTAAATATGAAGCTTGTTTTCCCACTCGACGACTTGACCAGTTTTCTGCCTTAAATAAATGCAGTGCTTGTTGCATTCATTAAACTAGAGGTACCAACAAACTACTAAGCTCGTTTTAGACTAAAAAAATATTGGCCCGTATGTTTAAATCACGGATAGTCCTAAAGTTTTGACAATTTTTTTTAGAATTTTTGTATTTGTGCCAAATAACGTTTAATCAAATTGTAATGTACAATAAATATTGCAAGAATAAAATACGTATCCATGACAAAGTGTGATCAAAAATCTTTAGAACTAATGGTAATAAAGTAAGCCAGATAGTTATTATATCATTTCAAAATATATATTTTTTTATTTAGTTACATGAATAGGTATAAGAGTAGTGTTAAATGTTAATTTATGTAAAAATTCAATAGTACATATTCTACATAAATAAAAATCAGGTAAGTAAAATTAATAATTTTTGATCGTTTTCATAATCAGATTAATTATTCGCTTTAATTAACGTGACTTTATGAACAAAATATGCATGGTCCACTCTATAGTGACATTTTCACAGGGTAACTGGACGTCACTACATGGCGACGATTTTACGTTAAAAACTTTAATTACATTATTATAGGTATAAAAATACAAAATATATAGCAAATTTTATTTCGTTTTCATTTATTTATATTCAGAATTCATATACGACATGTAATTTCTGAAAAGCCGAAGACTTGGACGGCATTCTAGTAGGTATGATCATCGTATACCAAAATTTTGTGAACCACTGCCATATAGGATTTAAGGGTAGTTTTAATTCGATTGTTTGGGAAGCTAGCCGTCAAAAATATGAGTCCGGGCGTGCGAGAGCACCCATTAGTTTTTTGAAAGCCGCAATTTGGCGCGGCGTGTTCACCTAATTTAATTATGACTACCGAAACGCATCGCTTTTGTCTGCCGTGCCCGTGTCTCTGCATACATTAAACCGAGCTGCGCAAATCCTGCATGGCGTTGCTTTTTTTCCGCTCTGCTTAATATTGATATACGACACCAGCAAGATTTATTTTATTGCTCTACAGAGACGTAAATTATTGTTTATTATATAGTAAATTAATATTACGTATTAAATCTAACAACACATCAAAATATTACACTTTACAATGTAAGTACTATTCATTTATTATAATAGTTATTTATGAAATAAGACTGAAAAATAGTTTATTAAAATGAGAAAATGTCAATAATTACAATTTGATGACCTACTTACCTAATTTATATAATATTTATGTGGAAAAACATGATATACACTCTATATCTCCCAGTTGATCCTATGGTTTCACGGGCTTGGCTTGAAGCTTGAAAGCTGGGCTTGGTTTGAAAAAGCTTGAAAAATCAAGCCAAGCCCGCTGTTCAAAAAAGCTTGACTTTTCAAGCCAAGCCAAGCTTCTGTTCCAACAAGCCCAAGTCAAACCAAGCCTAAAATTTAAAAAAGCTTGAATTTTGAAAACAAGCTTTTCTTAAGAAATGTTGTCGAGGCCGACAAAACCGTAATTTTATGCTGGTAACGTACTTTCTCATTGCTTCGGCACATTTTTGCTAACTTCTAGGAATTGTAGTTTCCAAACGGACCTGCCTTCATTACCTGCCAGTCCAGTAAGCTTCAAAACTATGTAAATAGGAAACTATACCCTTCATTATTCTTATTATGCAAAGACAACTTATTTTCTCAATCTGAACAAACTAGTCGCACATCAACTAACTTGATTTTAAATACCAAGCATCAATCTTTAACACATAATATTTATTACTCCTGTTTATTGGAATGCTACAAATAGATAATTTTGCTGCAGAATAAAAATTATAAGAAAGAATAATATACTCTACACCGCAAGGTAAATTGAGTAACAGACTACATAAATGATGATAATTATTGCATTTAAAGTTGCATTTTGTACAATGTTTTGTTACTCTGGTATTTCCGAATCATAGAAACGAGACAATTTCTGTTTGTGGATATGTATATTTATATTCAAAGATTTTCAATGCTATTTTTAGCTCAACCCCTAATGTAGCCCTAATAAAACGATCTTGTCTGTGACAGGTATAATAGACAATAACAATGTACCGACAAAGAGAGTATTCTCTTTTAAATATTACCTTGATATAAGTTTTCATTGTTTCCAAAAATATGATTTAATAAATAAGCAAATAAATATATAATCTCGGCTTATTACCTAGTTCTGGAGGTTTTTAATTTGCTTTTATTCACAAATTTCGGTAATAACGACATATCTGTATCGTTGAGGGTATTTACTTTTGTATTATTTGAATTTGCACATGATTACTGTAATTATAATTATGTATTTAACTTACATGATCCTGTACTCAAAAGTCAATAGAAATTTCATAAGAAGAGGCGAGTAGGTATTTATGTCACGAACAAACAAAATTTCGGGGAAATTTCCGCCTGTAGGGTTTTATGATTTGCAGATGTATTTGAAGTAGGTATAAAAGGTCAGTCACAGGTCATTTTCATCCCATTGTACATTCCAAAATATTTATGTATTTATTTGAACACTGTTCTTGCGTGTTTGGAGTCTTGAGTCCAACTAATGCATATGCCTACTTGAATAAATGCAGTCAACGAAAATAATAAAAGAAACATAAAAATTGAAGGGTAAATATTTAATAAAAGATAATAAATTTATATTGATTGTTTACTCTTAAAAATAAAATAAATGAATAAAATATACATTTCAATATTTTTATATTTTAATAATTACAAAGAAAAAACACTTGGTGTACGTTTCATAAATTTTATTTTATCGTTTTGTTTATCTTTACGCATAAAAAACCACAATAAATTTATGTAAAACAAAACGTGATTTGTACATTGTTACGATACAATGAAACATCGACATAACATATCGATATATTGATACATCAATATTCCAATACATCGATATATCGGATTTATCGGTATATCGATATATTTAATTTAATTCACATCGAATATTTATATTAAAATCTTGATACCGAACAACTACTTCTGGTTTTCGAGATCTATATACCTACTGTGCGCATGAGCATTTATAAAGCTTGAAAGCTTGAAATAGCTTGAAAAGACTTGAAAATGCTTGATAAAGCTTGAAAATCAAGCCAAGCCTAAAATATTTAAGTTTTCAAGCCAAGCCAAGCTCTGTTTCCATCAAGCCTAAGCCAAGCCAAGCCAAGCCTAACATTAAAAAAGATTGAAGTTTCAAGGCAAGCCAAGCTTTTTTAATTCAAGCCAAGTAGCTTGGCTTGATGAATCCCTAGTTGATCCACATGTTATTAATTTCTGATGTAAGAATTACAAAACTTTTATCTAGCATCTTTGTCGTACAAACATTGCATATATGAGACTTTTATTTGCTATCTCATTGTCGTGTTTAGGACGTGTATAAGCTATCTCCATCAAACAAACGACAAAAAATGAAATAAAAGATAATTGTAAATGTACAGCTCCTTGTCGTTGTGTTCGTATATAGCATATTTAAAATTACATAATTTTTAATAGAATGGCTTCAGAAACACATTAGTAATACCTGTAAAATCTTATGACCTTTAACAATTTAAAATAAGAAGATTATTACGTAGAACAGCACAATAACCAAGAATGAAACCTTTATACAATTCCATGAATATTCTTTAAAGAATACGCTATAAAATTTAATTATCATACATTCTATGAAATTTAGATTACTTCTTGGTAAAATAATAACAGTGTAATTAGTTTCGTTTATATTGGCTGAAAGCTGAAACGATATTATCGTTGCGTCCTGTAATTTGTCGTACTACCTCAAATACGTGGAATGAATCCAAATAGCTTTATTACTTAAACTTTATTAAGTTTATTTGCCAAGAAGTATAAAACTTAATTCCTCATTTGACTGGACGTGACAATGTTTCCTTCTTTCTTACAAGCTACTCTTACAAAGGTACGAAAGTAGGAATTTAGGAAAGAAAAAAGAAACATTCATATATTTTTATTGTAATGTAGTGTCGCATATGTACCTATCGAGGTACCTATATTGATAATTTTCATAAATTTTGTACATGAGTGTATCGTAAACGGAAGCTGGATGGCGGCTATAGATGAACTGTTAACAGATTTTATATTTATGTACCTACTGTTATCTATTGGTATTTTTATAAATTTGAAAGCAAATTATATTGACGTTGATATTGTTTTTAAAATTTGTTCGATAGGTAGCATTGTTTTTAAACAGAACTAGTGATGCATTGGGTAGCGAACAGCCAGACACCGGATATCTGGTTTAATTTTTGTCTGGAATATTCGGTGGCCGGATACTCCACAAAAAACATGAAATCTGTAAGTACACAACAGTCGCGTTTTTTATATGATATCACAGTTCGTCTTAGTTCACCTCAATTACCTCACTAATTTTCACCGTTCTTTTTGTCGTAACTGAAGTGAGATTCTTAGTCATCTCATGAGGTAGTTCTTGTTGAGTTTTTAATCTTAGATGCAGTGCCGGATTACCCAATAGGCAGACTAGGCAATTACTTATGGGCCCCGAGCCTTTTAGGGGCTCGCGCCCCTCTACATTGCATAAAAATAATATTGATTTAATTTTGAAATAATTTTGTTCATTACAAACAAAGAAATCATTGAATAAAAAAATCTGATGTGGCCAGCTCATTACCTTCCATCAGTTATATGAGGCATTTATGAAAATTCTACCAGTGAACTGTTACCGGTAAACAGCTGTTTATCAGGTTATAGCTACCGGAATCGATATTTTAACAACGCAAATGGTAAACAGGGTAGATCTATAACCTATAAAAAAAATTAAAATTTGAAACAGGTTAAAAATTTGATATAGTTAACAAACTTTTAACGCGCGCGCTTCATTTTGCATCACTACCGTTTTTTTGAGATTAGATTCTTCATGAATCCGGTAGATGGATCTGGTAGATATTGTACAATTTTCGAACACGGCAACTTTTTACCACTCGTGTAGGGATGTTGCGATACTACCGATACCAGTAAAGTATCGATACTTTCTTTGCAATACCAAGTATTTTAGTACTCGATACTTTGTTTCGATATTTTTACTTGTATCGGTATTTGTATGAAAGTATCGGTATCGGTGGAAGCAGAATACTACTAAATTTACAAATGCAGTTATACAGATAACAGTGACATCTGATTTTTGATAGTTGATATTTTATACTCGGTCGTTAAAGTTGCTCGCTAGGCTCGGGGCTCGGGTCTTCTCGGATCTAAACCTGTCAAATTAATCCGTTGTATAGGCAGGCAAGAATTCATTTTACAATTGTTGCAACATCGGTGCCAGCGAACGATTATTTTCCAAAGCCGGCGCGACTGTCTGCCAGGAAAGGAATAGGCTATTGGGGAAAAAAATAGAAAAGATGCTACTTTAGGAGAATGTAAAGGGGGAGATTGGTTTTAATAAATTATTTACTGCGTTTCTGCAATTATTTATACCTGTAAAGCCATGCATTTAGCATTTAGGAATTTTTTTCGATACCGATACTTGCTAGTATCGATACTTGTTTCCGATATTTGACGTGGTATCGATACTACACATCGATACCGATTCCGATATGAAGTATCGATACATATCATCGATACTTTCATCCCTACACTCGTGTTTTCGAACACAGATAGATGCGGTATCTAGCGGTACAATTTTCGTAAATGCCTATGTATTTTCTATAAAATCCATACAGAAAGTTCCTTGCAAAAGATTCTAAATTTCTTGTATATACATTACCTTTCGACAGTTGTATGTGTTTTATACAAATTCCATACAGAAAGTTCCGAGCAAAAAGATCCTATATTTCGAGTAAAATTATAACACAAATATACTACATGTCAATTTTCACTGACACCTTTCAATCAGAATTTTCATATAGTAGCTGTTTCTAGCATAGCTAGAGAATAAGAGAATACAATGTTCTTTAATATTTATAATAACATTAAATGTGAAAAAATGATATTTAACATTGCTTTTCAAGGAAAACTGTTAAAATTTTCAAATGAGGGTACTTCCGGTTGACCAATTATAACCAAACTCTAATCAGCTCTTCATATGGATGCAACGAAGATGAATACGAAAGAATTATAATTTTTGGAATTGTAATATTAGAGTTATCGTAGACGAAAATTTTGTTGCACACACACACACACACACACACACACACACACACACACACACACACACGCACGCACACACACACACACACATCCACACATATACACACACATACACATACAGACATCATCATAAAAATAGTAAAATCGTATTCTAGGGACCTTAAAACGTGCTTATTCATTAAAAACTCATTACCGAATTTTTTGACCAAAGACAATATCTTCCTTACCTAAAGGTGACGGGAGGTAAAATAATGCAAAATTTACATATTTGTCTCTGTCTAGTGACCTATGCATATATTTTGAATAAACAATGCGTTCCTGAAATGGAATCCTAATAATTATAGGACAGCTTTTGTCTAATTAACCGACTCCGAATAGCTCTTATAGTTGTCGAAATAATTATTAATAAAGATAACAAATATAATGGCCCGTTTTCCTTGCACCTGAGTATTAATATTTTCTAAATTTTATCAAGGCCAAAAACCTTAATATTAATCATTTATATTTGTTGTGAACAATTTTTGGTGTTTTCTGAGATATGAATAAGACTTTTGAATGTATTCCTCCTTTCCCAAGACATATTGTAGAAGCAAAGTACACTCTCCATAAAAAAAAAACATCACATACCGGCATGATGTGGTGCAGCGAAACAGAATGATGTGTACCGACAAATAAACTGTCGTGGTACGGTGTGCGTCCGCGTCCGCCACGACGCTAGCTCAGGCGACGCGACGCCGAGACGAGGGCACAGGAATTCGGATATTAAAATTCCTCGGCAGTCGCGAGTAGGTCGACCAGCAACACTTCCACCACCGGAGAACGGGATCATTTTATGGCGTAGTTTTAAATCCGTTTAACGAGGTTTGGAACTATACGATAACTCAGATATGGATATGAAAACTATGAAAGATTGAAATATTTTTTATGACGCAGGTTATAATAGTATTTTATGTACAAAGGGCGTTTCGATGATGATAATGCCAGGAGGGCGACGAGGATCTAGCCCGAGGGATAGATGTCCGATGGGCATTATCATCTAGTAACGCTCGTGGTGCATACAAGATTTTATGTTTCACTAGAATATGTGAAACAAGTTTTCATTTATAATAATTTTGATTACAATAATGCTTAAGCTTTGACGTTGCTAAGGATGTTGTTTAACTGTTTTGTTTATCATCAACATTTATTTATTTTTAAAACATCAACGTTATATATCGTTGGAGATGATGGAATGGGTTAATTTGATGTTTCGGAAGATATTTTATCGAAACGATGTAAAGAAATTATTTTGAATGCTTCTTTATTTCTTATGCACTTATTTCTGAATATTATTATATTTTAGACAGTTTGTACTGCTTTGGCTGTCGCATGTGACGGTAAATAATATCAAAAATGAATTCAAACATGGATTAATATCGTCCCCAAAAAAATTAGTGATCCGTCATCCGTCAAAAATCAGCGCAAAATATTGTAGTCTGCAATTCGACTACTTACTATTTACATGTGTGGTGAAAGTAAATTGCTTTTTAAGGCACTTTTCATAATCATTTTTAAGTATAATAATTAAATTAAAAATGATTTCTTTGTTGTGCTTTCAAAGCTGTT
The DNA here is from genome assembly GCA_963082715.1 of Harpalus rubripes. Classification (NCBI taxonomy): domain Eukaryota; kingdom Metazoa; phylum Arthropoda; class Insecta; order Coleoptera; family Carabidae; genus Harpalus; species Harpalus rubripes. Next base: position 79,664,223 of record OY720448.1, on the reverse strand, counting down.
TTCTTATTATATTAATTGTTGTAATCAATCCTTATTATTATAGTAATGAATTATCATTAAAAAGAAAATATTTTTTTTATACAGAGTGTCTCACAACTCGCGCCCCAGAGCGAATGAGGAAACGCACGAGACTGCACTCGGAGGTGTAATTTCGAAGAAAAAAAAATCTAGCTTGAAAGATATTCGACCAATCAGAGACCTACACCTTTAACGTGGGTTTGCCGTAATTTTACGTTACTATGGTTTTATACAAATCAAATCTTCTTTAAAATGTGTGGGCGACTGTAGTTTTCGAAAAATGTCAGTGTCAAATTAAATTTGACAAGGTGAATAAAAAAGGCAAATTCTTACCATGTATTCAGCCGCTGATTACTTAGAAATGATTATAATTTTCGGAGAATGTGGACGTAACGCCAGAGAGACAGCACGAGTCTATTCGGAACATTTTCTGGATAGAAATCTTGTGGATCATAAAGTGATATTGAGAGCCATCGCAAGGACGCATAAGACCGGTCAAGTTATGCCAGATCAAATGACAATAATATTTTCGTTTAACACATTTTACACAGCTGCTACAACACGTTGTACTGTACGATATAAATGATGATCTCGGATGACACCTTCGCTAACCTAAATTTGTTGACAGTCAACTCTAAAGTGTCAAAATTAAAGTAAGTCAAACAAATTTTGTAACTCACTAGTAGTATTTTTAAAACCTAGCAACCAGTTTTATTTTGTAATAATATCATCACACCGCAAGATATCCTTCCGGGATTGGTGGATTAAAAAGTCTTGTAACTCCGTTATGCAAGCAGCCGCAAATTATGCTCTTCTATTTGTTGCATGGCAACCTGTTGTTGTCGACAAGTGTCAGTTTCGTCTGGGGCGCGAGTTGTGAGACTCCTGTATAACGTTCATATTATTACTAATTTAAAGTCTTCGTTGATCGGATTATAATGAGGGCTTAATGAACTATTATGCCCTCATATAATGCTCCGGTTGTTATAGATATGTTTATATATATATATATATATATATATATATATATATATATATATATATATATATATATATATATATCGTATTTGAACAATTAACAGTTAATAATACATTAGTGAGACTTAAAAAAATGAATATATTTTATTCAAATAGTTTTCTTCTGAACAAAGTAATACTAGAAAGTTTAGGAAATGTGAATATAAAGAAATGGAGTTCCGTGTTGGTGGGATATGTTTTATATCCGCTGAGGGCTTATGTTTTTTTTTTCAAAATTTTTGTTATGTTATACGTATGTAGCGTTCATATTCGTATTATCAAGTTTGTTGTTCCTTTGATATTATTTTTAAACATGATTCAATACAATCAAGTCTAACTTAGCACAATTACAAAATGAAGAAAACGGTTAAACTGTCAAAGAATTGTCAATTTAGCAGTTTTTAAATAGCGCGTCTTTAGAATCCACGGATAGATGTCCAATCTGAGTTTGAACTTTTGTGGTTTGAGTCAGTCTCCTATCTGTAACTTGTGTATGTGTAAGCCTAACCAAGAGAAACTTTTATGTCTCTTCGTAAAAGTTTTCATTGCCCGGACTTGAATTAATGTCCGTCACATAACGTTTGACGGAAAAAAGCCTTAACTTACTCAGGGATGTTCAAACGAGGACAGAAAGATTTCGTCAAACACATTTGTTCTTGATAGCACTACATAAATAAATTTATCATTCTTCCTCTACTTACAGTGTGTGCAACTTTTGACAAATCGCGGGTCTAGAACAACATGGTTGTAACTGCAAATGTTTGGTAAAATGAGATTTTTGTATGACCAGGTTCTATCTGCCATACTCTATCTCTTTCTCGTATTAGTTTTTAGATATTGCTGTTCTTTTTTGAGACAATACACAAACAAAGTTCCATCTGCCAAAAATGAGGTATTGCAAAAAAATAACATATCTTTTTTCTTCTGAAATTCGAATAAGTACGTTCTACAGTGTTATTAAATATGATTTTCTGTTCGCCAATGACAAAACTGGAAAGATGATTAAAAAAAACTAATGAAACATACATCAACGTCAATGATTGCTTTAATAACAACTGTGTGACATAAGGTCTGACTTATAGCGCAGCGTGATTTTTGGTTCTTCAGCGTGGTTCTTAGTTATTTATTATTATATTACAGCTTTATATTTCATAGTTGCCCAGTATTATAAAAGATGGATAAGTAAAGCACTAGCAACGTAAAATTTACTCCTGAAGTATTCTAGAATAAATTACTCCACCGATGTACGAGGAAGTAAATTTTATTCTATGAATTAAATTTGACATGTCAACATTAATTGAATTAAATTCATTATAAATTTCATCCCATGTATTATTTTTACATTTATTTATCTCCAACATGTTTGCTTTGTCTATTTCTGAGTAATTTTTCCCCGTTCTCCCTTTTATCCATTTTAGTTGATACCTCACACTTTGACACACACTTTATTTTCTATTTTGACTTTTGGATTTATTTCGTGTCAGGAACATACAGAATACTATATTATTAGAACATATATAAAACATATTCCAGCGACACATTGTTTGGAATAGAACCTCGTCAGTTGGAGATTGGCATTATCGTCAGTAGTGGTCTTAAGAAATACCGTCTAGTAATGTTTTGTCCTGGATTTATCAATCTCTCTTATGCTTCAGTAGTGCAAAGATTAGCCGGTATAAGAAACCGTAGCCTGAGTGCATCATTTTCCAGCTAAAAAATTAAATGTATTCAATAGTTCTTATTTAATTATAAAAATATTTATATTTACATCAAAATGATCTTTACAACAAAGAAGTTTTGATTTTATGTTTTTATCTTTACTTGCGACAATCATTTCATTCTTCTTTCTTCGTTTTGAGGCACTACTAGAAACATGTTTCCCTATTATCAGTTCTATTTGGACACACTGCACAAAACACATTTTTACAATCATGCTTGATTATTTCCAAATACAAAAATCAGTAGTAGTTGACAGCTGTCATGACTGTCACTCGTTCAAATTCCGTCGGCAAATGTAAGCCACACCCTCATTGGTTAGGTCTTTCGAACGTCATCAGGCGAAAGGAGAAGCGGAAATTCGAACATTATGATTTCAAAGACAATTTTCTCATGAATAAAGAATAATACGAAAAAAATAAAAAATAGGGGCTAAATATTTTTTTTATTCTTTTGATTAAACCAAAGAAAAAAACCGTGCAACACCATTGAATGCCATTACAAATAGAAGTACTTTACAAGAAGTATTTTTTGATTTAAAAAAAGTTAAAAAGAGATTAGGATATAGCGCCGAGAAGCCGAATGTTTTGAAAACAGTGGTCGCTAAAATTAAATTAGATTTTTCTAACAATGGAGAAATGTTTTGTGGGGTTCTTCTGACATCAACTTGTTGGTATGGCCGACCTTAGTTACAGCAGAATGAAACAATTTATTATTGAATCAACAGTTCCATGTAGTATCATCTCCGACATTATTTGGCCAGCAAGATTTTGTGACATGACGCCATGCGTACAATTCACAAGACTAATCTCTGCCAAAAAATCATTGAAAATTTTATCATAAGGGTTGGGGTTAAAGCAGACAGGGTCGAGAGGGCCAAATGACTGACATAATTAATCGGAACATGTGTACCACCCAGCGCTTATTGGGACACATAATAGAATAATTTTATGATACATACTTTTTTTTGATCCATCAAATTTTTTTGTTTTTCGTAAAAAGTTTGATATTTACTGGTTAGGATCTTGAGGGAACATTAATATTTTCAAATTGTTTGGTTATTAAACTACGTATATGACGTGGTATTATTTGTGTTTCTTTACTAGCTGCTACGTTCAATGAATCAAAATGACATTTTCATTTTAGCGTTATTAATGATTTACTTGAAAGATAAAATGGAATGTTAGGTTACGTGTGCAAACACTGGATGATTAGACAATATTTATTTTTTGTTTACCCAACAACGTACGGCTGTATTTCACTTGTTGGGGCTTGTGGGTAACTATGTCAGTTGAGCACTGGGCTTGCAAATGGTGATGTATTGTTTTCAATAACAGAGCAGGCCTTGAACTTTTACCTGTAATACTCACCTGCGCCGGCTTCTAATATAATGTACTATCGGTGACATATGGACGCATTACACGTTAAAAGAAAATTCCTGTAGGGGATATTTTATAGAGATAGCCTTGTTTTCAAGAAAGTAAGTATATATTGAAATTAAATAAAAATTCAACTCTCATGTAGGACTTAATATTATAACTAGGGAGCTGGTGGCAATTTCAGTATATGATTTGATTGTCGCTAAGAATTTCAGGTAATATAGTTTTGAAACTTGTGAACAGGATAAGCTAGGTGGCAAGGTCGGGTGATGCTGCTTCTTCGATTTTTTTTTCTAAATTGCAAATAATATAACCTCTCTCCTAAATTAATTGTTCGCGTCTGCCATTTAGTTGTTATGTTAAATAGACTATATAGATACTATAAAAACAGGTGCAGTCAACTAGGATGCTGCGGTCTTTTTTTAAAAAAAAATCTGATGTGGCCAACACCAAACCTCCCGCTATTTAATTTTTATTAATTTAAATATATATACTTACATATTTAGTTATTGCGGAAACGGTATTAAGATCCATTCCATATAACTATGAGTCTATTTACTATTTTCTTTTTAAAACGTTACTATTATTATTTTGTAATGATTAGTTCTTTGACAGTGACATTTATGTGTTAGTTGCATACATTTGAGTTATGAACTGTGTAACCAAGGAGTTTTGCTTGTTTAAAGCGTAGGCTCCGGGATTAAATTTATAGGTAATTTTATAAATTTATCCATAAAATATATAGAAAAAGTATTTATGTACAACTGTAGAAAATTTAATAATCTTTATTTTTATAATAACACAAATCTTGAAAAAATAATATATGAAGGTATTTTTCGAAGAAAATCTATTTTGAGCTTCAAGTAAAGTACCTTTTCCGCTTATCTGATATACACCAAAATCTAATAGTCTCATCCCATATTAAAATAAGGTAGAAATACAAGGTTTCAAAAGTTTCTGAATAATAAGTATTTGAGTTAGAGTGGAGGATCCAAACACACACACATACACACATTTTCACACACACACACACACACACACATTTTCACACACCCACAAACGTACATACATACACACATACACACACACGCACGCACACACACGCACACACACACACACACACACACACACACACACACACACACACACACACACACACAAACAGAAATCATCGTGAAAATGTTAAAATTGGATTCTAGAGACCTTAAAACGTGGTCATTTACCAAAATCTCGATATGCGATTTTTAGAACGATTCTTATGCCTCCCTTACCAAGGGTAGCGGGAGGTAAAATTTGCTAATTTTCAAAAAATAGCAATTTTCATTAGTATGTTACATATGCACAGACAATATAGGAATAATAAACACGTCACGCCTCGAACGACAGCAGTGTAAGCATGGAAAATATGTGAAATTTTAAACAATAGGATTGTAAACATCTGTTTAAATATTATATAATAACTATTTTATGTGACTAAATAAATTAAATAAAAAACGAATTATAAATGGCCTAAATACGAGTATACGAATAAATTCATGTTTTACTTTATACTATTTAATGTTGTTTAAATAATACAAGAAATAATAGTAATAACATTAATAAATCTTTAGATCTGGAGCTAACAAATTAAAATAATATAACATAATCTGAAAATGATTATAATGAAACTAAAAATATCCCTTAAAAATCTTCATATATACATTGATGAATTTAGCCGTGTTACCGTAATTGTTCCTGTACATTCGCACACAACATTTTAAAACCATTTTTGCAATTTCCTTCAACGAAAAACAATCGAAATTTGACGTCCCGTGCTGCGTTGTGCCGTTCGTCCATTTGCACTGACTGTGCTAGCTCGACTGTTTTTAGAGGGTTCAACTAACGCACTATATTCACGTGTGGCTTCGGTCCGGCCCGTATCCGGGCCAGCCGGTGCCTTAATGAGTTTAGAAAAACTCGTGTTAAAAGCTTTCAACTAATATTATTTTGAAATACAGAATGCTTTCAAAATAATTATGAATAGCAACATTAGATTCTTCTTCACACGAAAACTTTCTACCCGATAAAATTAATTTATATATTTTTCATTCGTATGATTTCAGTATTTGAGTTCGTCTCATACAGGAACATTTACATTTCGTATACCTAGAGTATTCTTTACTTTATTGAATGGACAGAAAAAAACAACTATCTTAAGCCGGCACCCAATGTAATTTTTTTTACAAAAATGGACGTAAATATTTTTATAAAAACCGTTTTGACAGAATTTTTATGAAAACTGTATTTACATGACGTCACGTAAAAATTTTGATGTGATGTCACATAAATACAGCAGTCTGTATTCATTTTGTTGAAAGCTGCGTTATGATTGGATGTTGATGCGGGCGTGCGCAATGCGGTTGCTTGAATCATGTGTAAAATTATTTTCTAAAGAAACAGCGTTGTTGTTATTTCCTGATATTATTTCAAAAGTGGTGAGCGTTTGCTTATATTGAAATTGGAAATAATATGAAGCAAAATAATCAAAATGTGTAGTGTGGTTGCCTGAACAGTCAGCGTTTTAATTGATTTGTAAAGAAATGAAGAAGTTTTGTACCACACAAAATCGCGTGAATATTAAAATAAATACGCCAGGCAAAGTGCGATTTTCAACTGCTGAATGTTATTATCATATAATACAACATAAAAAAATAAGTATTAAAGTTAATATTTACATGCGTTATTCTTTGCATTTCTTTTTTCTCCTTTTAAATTTCCGTCCGAATCCTATTAGAATACTCATTACACGTAACCAACAAAGTTTTTCAACCAATAATTTTACGCAGTATTAGTATAAATATCTTGATCTATAATTTATAGAAAGTGTATTTTGAATTATAGGCTGTCTCAAGATATATGCACATTCCATTACTTGTGAAGTAGCGGTCTGCCCCTTCACAGCTGCATATTTTGTGGGGGATTTGACCAGGTTGGGATTAGGAAAATTTTAAAAGGATAATTATTTTTACAGAAATATATTTTTGAAATATGATTATAATTTACCACTGATTAATATTAACTGTTTAACGCTACTTTCAAAGAAAATTCACTAATGAGGTTAGGATTAGGTAAATTTTACATTTGACTAATGATGTATTTAGTATAGATGGCCTACCCGTTTTTGTGTAAGTAGCGTAAACACGTATTTGTATTATTATTTCTTCAAGAGTTTAGTAGTAATAACAGCATAAAATTAGTGATAAAATGTGTGAGAACGAAGAATCTCAGACTTCAAGATAGCGAATTCATTTATCAGAAGACGCAAAGCAAATTATTTTAAATGTTTTTAATACATTGAAAAGTGAAGGTGAAAATAATGGGCTTATTCAAAGGACAGCAGATTTAACAAAAGTTAATTATTATACCGTTCGACGAAATGTTTCATGTGGCTCTTAACCAAGAAAAAAACGACGTGACTCCGGACAGTTAAAAAGTGACAGTGATTTTGATTGTGATATCATCCGCAGGAAAATTTATTCGATGTACGCAGAAAATATTCTGCCAAATGTTAGAATGTTACATCTTGCGATTAATAGATGACAAATGCGAAATAGATATTTCTGTAAGTTCCTTACACAGAGTGCTTCACAAAATTGGTTGACTTAATGAAAATTAATATTTGATTACTTCAAAAAATAAATAAATACGTCCCAGTACTCTTTGCCTCTCTAATGTATTTAAACTGCCTCCCGCTGGGAAGGGCGCAGGTATAAATGTGCATATATCTTGACACAGCCTATAGCTATACAAATTTGTAAAAATAAAATATGAAGTAAATGAGAAGCCCATACAAATCCGTTCAAGCATTTTAAGATGGACCTTATTCACCTATATACTCGTGTCATACCCTTTAAGTAGTGACGATAAAAGGATTAATTTTTCAAAATTTATGTGTACACTTACACTAGATAGAATAATGCCCATCTTTCATGTGCCGAAATACATTGCCTTAGATGAGTGTTACGTTTCTCACTTTAATTTCGAACTATGTCCTTGATTTTTAAGAAGTGGTGTTTCATTCGAAGAAAGTGTCTGTAATTTATTTCATCTTCTATTCGTAATTCATTGTATGCGATAACTAAAACACTGCGATTTTTATTTCTTTTCTCCAGCCATAGACTAGTCCACCAGCTATGTTCTGATTTTTTTTTTATTTTTTATAACTGTGTAACCCATTACTCCAACAATTATTGCAGCTAACAATTTTTTATTTGAATTGACGTTATTCATAATGAAATTACAAATCGCAACTATCTCTGCAGAACAACGTCCACAAAATGAAGTTTAGTAGTATCTTTGGCGCCAATTCTCTTTCATGAGTTATGCAACACTCCATAAAAACGCGTAAATTTTTTTTACAGTGGGATGCAGTACTTTTCATGGATCGTTTTTATAAACAATTTATAATTTTTTTTATAAAATTATTTACAGTGGGATACCGGCTCTAAAAATTCTACGTTCTCCTCAATAAAACTGAATTACCCTAACAGATATTGAATATTCATTCCCCAATACTCATAAGATTTCCCCTGCAAATCTTCCACACAGGGTCAATTCCCCCTGGACAAAACCCCTTTAAAGAGAACATGCTATCCCGACACGTTCTTGTCCATCTTGGGATCGCTTGCAAAGCGAAGTGAAGCGTCTTCGACAAGCTGCCCTACATCAGAACTTGGGTGCCTGTCTGGCGATCAGATAGCCGGACAAAGCACGACCCTTTATCATCACTGACTTTTACAGGTATTGATAGAATCTGCAGATGAATACATTACAGACACATCAAAGACTACAAGATGTTCTTTAGCAGTTCGCAAAACGTTTACTGTTTACAGTAATTAATTACGAAGTAATTAAAAATAATTGCGATAGAATCATTTATGTTGTCGTTGTTTTTTGTTATTGGAAAGACTGATTGCTATATATTCTTGTAAAGGAAAATTATGTTAATTAAATTGTTTAAAGTTTAAATGAAATTTTATATATATATATATATATATATATATATTATTTGTATAGATTTCACAACAGATATAAAATTGAATTCTTATCTCTATATGAACTGTCTGTTAAATAAACTGTCAGTTAAAAGAAAAATATAATATCGATAATGAGAAACAGTGCGGGTCCCGTGTCTTGAGCTGAGGGGCATGGGAAAGAAATGTATATTTCGTAATATTCCATAGGCGCCGCCAAAAAAATAATTAAGGTATGTCAGTAATAATTATGCCCTTAAATTTATTTGTAGACGCTCATGATACGAGTATAAACAAGATCGGACCGACCAATTGATCAGATTAAATGCCAATTTCAGAAGAATTTTTCAAGAAATGTGAAGCTGCACGTTTTTACCTTCCGTCACCTTTAGGTAAGGAAGGTATTGTCGTTGGTCAAAAAATTCGATGGTGAGTTTTTGATGAATAAGCACGTTTTAGGGTCCTTAGAATACGATTTTACTATTTTTACGATGATGTCTGTATGTGTGTATGTGTGTGTGTGTGTGTGTGTGTGTGTGTGTGTGTGTGCGCGTGTGTGTTGCGTGTGTGCGGGCGTGCGTGCGTGCGTGTGCGTGTGCGTGAGCGTGTGCGTGTGCGTGTGCGTGTGCGTGTGCGTGTGCGTGTGCGTGTGCGTGTGCGTGTGCGTGCGTGCGTGCGTGCGTGCGTGTGTGCGTGCGTGCGTGCGTGCGTGTGTAACAAAATTTTCGTCTACGATAACTCTAATACTACAATTCCAAAAATTATAATTCTTTGTTATTCCTCTTCGTTGCATCCTTATGAAGAGCTGATTAGATTTTGGTTATAATTGGTCAACCGGAAGTACCCTCATTTGAAGATTTTAACAGTTTTTCGAAAAAACGATGTTAAATATATTTTTTTCACATTTAACGTTATTATAAATATTAAAGAACATTGTATTCTCTATACTATTTGACTGCATGTTATACTTCATATTAAATGGCTATAGAGTTATAAAACTATAAAGAAATTAAATTTCATATATTAGCCAGCTATGCTAGAGACAACTACTATAGTAAGAAAATCCTGATTGAAAGGTGCCAGTGTCAAGTGCAGATGACAGTATGTTTGTGTTATAATTTTACTGGAAATATAGGATCTTTTACTAGAAACTTTCTGTATGGAATTTGTAGAAAATACATACAACTGGCTTAAGGTAATGTACAAGAAATAGAATCTTTTGCAAGGAACTTTCTGTATGACATTTATACAAAATACATAGAACTGACGAAAGGTAATGTGCTGGCCACATCAGATTTTTTTTTAATACATTGAATAAATGTTTATGACAAATGTTGTGGTAGATAATTTAAGGATTTTATAAATGTTTTACTTTCGAAAATCAATGGAGTGGTTATCAAAAAATCTTGCTTTGAAATTTTTGATCGATCGCCATTTTGTCATTTGAAAAAATAAAAAATAATTGTAAACGCATGTGTTTTACAGGGCAGAAAGCTAGATTTGAAAGAATTTTCTTTTTTTTTTGGTAGTTCTTAAAATAAGAGAGTTATGACGATTTGTCGAAAAACAAAAGAACTCCAATACTACGAACAGGGACAGCAAATCAAAAATTGGAACTAAGAATATATTTTTAAGCTCATTTGATAGAGGATTTTTTCTGAATTCAACTATGTAATCATTTGATGTGGGTATTAGGTATCGAAATTTTAAAAAAAATCATTTTTATATCTATTTTTCCGTAAGCTGTGTACGAAAAACAATAACTGCTGTCTGCCAATTTTAATTATTTACGATGGAAATCAAATAGAATATTATTTATAAAGCTAAAAAATATCTGTTTCATTTTAATTCAAGTTCATTTGTTTTTCATATGTAGCCTACTGAAAAATAACTATAAAAATGAAATTTATTTAAATTTCAATTGAATTTTTCTCAATATTTTTGTTATGTTAGGATATAAAATGAACACATGGTTGAATTCAGAATAAAATACTTTATCTAATTGGTGTAAAAAATATCACAATTAAAAAAAATATAACTTTGTGTTGTAACTTGAGAAACACTGGTTTAAAAAATATTTTCTTCAGTATTCGGATGCCCCCCTTGTTCGTCTATAAGATTATCTTAATATCATTTTATTTTATCTTTAATAATGTAAAAATTATTTGAGGTAGCTCCTTTAGCTGTTACACCCTGAATATTTCATAGTGATTCGTCACATTTCACTGAGAATTTATTTAGTATCACGCTATATATGATGATACAATACCAATTATTATTATTTTAATAAAGTTAATATAAATAAGATTTAATTTCATTTTATATAGCTGTCCATTACCTTCTGGAGAACTCTAGAACATTCCACCCTATAATAACATCGAATACAATAGCTTCAAGAGATCGGAAGTAATTAAACAGGTCGAGAATCGTTTGTTTACTTTGTCACTAATATAGACGTTTCCATTTTTGTAAATATAAAAATCTGATGTGGCCAGCACATTACCTCTCGTCAGATATTCTACCTGGTTGTACGCATTGACGTATTATATAAATGGACGCAATTTAGGTACTGCTTTACTGTATAAGCATTGACGCACACCTTAGAAAAGGACAGCGCTAAGTTAGGGGCAAAGTCAAAAGATGCAAAATAACACAGAGTGCTTAGGAATATTCATCTCATTCATAATAAATGACAATGTAAAATATAGTTCATGTTCGATTTAACATAAAATATTTCATTCGTATATTAAATTATTTGTAAAAATAACAAATATAGAAAAGTATTTTTGCTTTAGCTAATATTATTTATTTAAAACTATTTTTATACACATTTTAGGTATAGTCCGTCGATTGAAAATGATTTGCGCATTTCACAGAATATTTGGATGGCTTGAAATTGTCTTCTAACTGCAATAAGCCAGTCTGTTCACAGTTCATCTTTCGGAAATCTACTCGAAAAACATTTATATAAGATATGACAGTTTAGTTTAGGACGAATTCTTAGTTAAGAGATAAGAATATTATTTTTACTAATATTATGAGGAAATATATTGCACTTTTACTAGCTGTCACTACTGTCAGACCAGCAAACAAAACAACAAACTGCAACAATGTTTTTGTTTGACGTTGCCCCGCTTATCTATCTTTCCTTTTCTAAGGTGAGCGTCAATTCCTCTCTCTCTACGTTGGGTCCATTTATGTAATATGTCAATGGTTGTACGCATAAACCAAAAAATATTTTTTAATACAAATACATGTATTCATGTCTTACTACAAAATAATTCTCACATATATTTGCAAAATCTATGGTATATTTTAATATAAATTATGTACAATACATACATTTTCTTCATATTCAATATCCTGAAATTTCCTTTTCTTTTTCTTTATATTCGTCATGTTTTCGCAAATTCCTTTTATATTCTTTTTTACGTATATTCTTTTGCGTTGTTGACTTTTTTTATTTTCATAATCTTCATAATAATGTACAAATATTTTTGACAGTGGCATACAAATATTTTTGACAGTGACATTTATGCATCAATTACAAACATTTGAATTTCTTGCCTTGTAGTAGTTTGATCTGAGATTTTTTACATCAAATTATTTTATATGCATTTCTTTATCTCTAAATCTGTAGAAGATATAATAATGAATTTATATTTATCGAATAAAGAATTTAACGTTCTTTAATATAAGTATTAACATAAATTTTCGATAAATAATATTTAGATGATTTTTTTCTTGTAACTACTACTTCCGGTTGTCCAATTGTTACCATAACTTAATCAACTCTTCCCATTATTGTTAGATTGAGGAATCCGTAGTTAAAAATGTCTTTAGTCTTATAGTATTTAAGAAATCGTGGATCCAACATCCACACACACTTCCACACATCCACACACACATACGGACATCATCGTAAAAATGTTATAATCGGATTCTGGGGACCTTAAAACGTGCTTATTCACTAAAATATGGATATGCGATTTTTAGCATGAATCCAATACCTCTCTTAGCGAGAGGTAAAAATCAGTAAAATTGGAATTTTTGTATTAACTTTTGTATATTTCAGGAAGTACAAATTCAACTTTAAAATGATCTAATAATGGGGCATCTTTGATCTAATTTAACCGACTTTCTGTCATTGTGGATCTTACAATAACCAAGATCACAATGGTAAGAGTCAAAAAAGGGCATAAAAATGAAAATTACTATATCATGCAGTTATTTACTTTTATCGTTTTAATAGAATTGTAGAAAAGATATTAATCATACAACTTTCAATTTAAATATTGAAATTGTATGATTAAAGTATTTGTAAATTGTTTGCAAAATATTTAATATAAATTGAAATTCCTGCTTACATTACATTGTAAGCCCATTTTATTGTCGATTTGAAAGGAAACGCGTGTTGCTATTTACAAATTCGTTGTGTTATAAATAAAATAATAAAACTGGGCCGGATATTTCATTCTCGATTTAGTTTATTTTCGCGGAGAGGTATGATGAACATATGGAAGGGAAAGGTGGGTAAAATAGATTGCAGAACAAATAAATAATTGATTTTAATTATACTGCCCATTAATAATGATTTAAGTGTGTTTTTAATTATCAACTCATTAAAAATGTCGGTTTTAATTAAAATTTCCGAAGCCAGCAAAAATGGTGGAAGCGCCATACGAGAAAATGGGTTCATATAATTGTAAAAATATTGACTTTATATAGAATGTTTGAACAACCAAAAAAATATATTCTTCGCTGAGGGCTTTCAAGGAAGAAAGTTTTTGCCACCTACGTCGTGTTGTTGACCTTGTATGAGCTACTTTATCGCCTTTGAGCACAAGGCACGAGGCAGGAATTTAATGTATTTCGGCGACTATTTTTACATGAAATGTAATAATATAGGCTATTACATAGTAATATTTTTTTGCTTTATTCGCAAACGAAATTAACGATAGAGGCGCTGATTTTCGAAACAAGATGTCGCCATACGATGAGTTTGACATATGACACTTCAAATTGTTCACCTTATTTCGTTGACTGTGTATACAAACCGAGTTTAAAAACTTATTTATATTAATGAGATTACTTTACATATTTAATTATTAATTACTACATTACTCACTCAGCTGTCACTTATTCAATATGGCGCTTGTACGATTTCTTTCCGTAGTATCGATTTGCGCTACGAGAGGGACAATTTTATCTACGATTGTGAATATGAATTTTTAAAATCAAATTTGCGTTCAATTCTTTTTTATAATTACTTAAACAATATCAAACAGTATTTTATGCATTAAGGAAGTTATGACGATGATAATGCCAGGAGGCGACGAGAATCTAGCTAGAGGGATAGACGTCATCTGATGGACATTATCATCTAGTAATGCTCGTGGTGCATGCAAGATTTTATTGTAACGTGAGAGTACCTACGACAATTGGTTTGCATGCCCCCGGTCAGCGCGTGTGAACTGACGCCTATGATAGAAGCATCGATCGGCAGACGTCCTTTCTCTACTTCATTTTGACCTATTTTTACATCCCAGTACCCTTAGTAAGGGAGGTATAGGGATCGTGTTAAAAATCGCATACCGAGATTTCGGTAAATGACCACGTTTTAAGGTCCCTAGAATCCGATTTTAATATTTTCACGATGATGTCTGTGTGTATGTATGTGAATATGTGTGGATCCTCCGCTCTAACTCAAATACTATTATTCGAAAAATTTTGATACCTTGTATTTCGACTTTGTTCTAATAAGGAAAGAGCCCATTAGATTTTGATGTAAATCGGATAATCGAAAATGGCATTTTACTTGAAGCTCAAAACAGTTTATCTTCGAAAAATACCTTTAATCTCGAGATTTATGTTATAAAAATTAAAGATTATTAAATTTTCTACAAGTTTGCAATAATACTTTTTTATACATTTTGTGGATAAATTCATATAACTATATATATATATATATATATATATATATATATATATATATATATATATTTAAATCCCGGAGCTACGCTTTAAACAAACACAACTCCTTGCAATATTAACAATGCCTGAACAGCTTGTATATTTGAAAATTAAATTGTGAGAAATTGTCAGCTATCGGGATTCTAATCCTAAACACCTACCTTGCCGGGATAGTGCTCTACCAACTAAGCTATTGGCTGCTCTCCTCTCCTTTTAAAAGTGAAAGATTGTTCAGCCATTGAGAGGAGAGCAGCCATTAGCTTAGTTGTTAGAGCAATATTCCGGCAAGGTAGGTGTCTCGGGTTCGAATCCCGATGGCTGACAATTATTCACAATTTATTTTACAACTCCTTCGTTACATAGTTCATATCTCAAATGTATGTAACTGATTGATATATGTCACTGTCAAAGAACTAATCATTTCAAATTAATAATAGTAATGTTTTAAAAAGAAAATAGTAAATAGAACCATAGTTATATGGAATGGAACTTAATACAGTTTCCAGCATAAATATGTAAGTATGTATATTTAAATTAATAAAAATCAAATGGCGAGAAGTTCTTGTATTGAATTATTTATTCAATATCAAAACCAAAAATTCGTTTAAAACAGTAAAAACAAGAATATAGATTCTAACTTGGATTCAAAAGAGTAGAAAATTATTCTTTTTGTGGGCGTTTAAAACTGATGCGGTAATATTCAATAAGAGACATAGATTCCTTTCAGATATGCCTAAGATTTTCTTTATACTGGTTTAGGGTCTTCTGTACATCCGAACAGCTCGTTTTAGTAGGTAATACAGTGATATATTCCCTTCAGTTTGTATTTTCAAGAGAATGTGAATCAATACCATGTCTATAGAAGCATTCCAAACGTATTTTAAATTATAAAATATCAACATACTGCATGAATATATGCAATATATGAGTAATATTTGACAATATACGCTCAAATAAAGACATATTTGTTCTCCGATTCTGTTTTACGAGTAGGAATATATTCATTTACAAAAATGAATCTTTCTTGATTTGATATTTAAATAGTTATTTGTATCACTAGGCCAGATACAGAACATTTGCGAGACCGAGTTTACTCGCAAAACAGTTTCTGGGCGTGTGATACACAAGATTTTTTGTACCGACTTCTACATTAATTCTTCGTATATTTCTCTACACTTTATTCTATGTTACATAACCTAAAAAATGAACATATATTTTTATCGGTTTTGCATTGCAAGTTTAATTATAATTACTTACATTTGAGCTTAAACTGCGTAATTATTTTATATCTATTGAAAATATAACATACAAACATTAGTTATATATATTTTATATACTTTCGCATATTTTCAATGACAGATGGCGGAAACTCAATTGTATCACGTGAAGTTAGTTATAGTACAAAACAAACTAGTCCTACAGTTGGACCTTATAATTAATCTATACGAGATATCAGTAATGACAGCATATTATTATTTTTATGACAAAATTTAGTTATTTAAGTTACAAAAATTAAAGATTTAGCCCTAAAATTTGTAAACATTTTGAAAATAATCTTTAATTGATATATCACCAAAATGGACGGAAGTACGAAAAATATATTTTTATATTTTGCGTTCATAATGAAGTCATTACGATACGCAATTGCGTATCGTAATGACCTTCATTTCGATACGCAATTTTTTGTTTTAGACGGTTGGTACTAGATGACGTTTCTTTAACCCATTTTTACCTATTTTATTTTTAGTTAATTGACAATTCATTTTAATAATATAATGTCGCAATTATTATTATTTTTTTTTTTATTTAGGGAAGATTATTTACATGAAAATGTACAAATGGTTACAAATATAATCACAAATTGAGTAAGTAAATGTTATTGTAGAAGGCGCAAAATATAAAAAATAGTATAAAGAACTCATTTTATAAGACGTTCTTTCGCACTTGTCAATTAGAAAACTCGCTAACGCTCGTTTTCTAAATTTTGACGCGTGCGAAAAAAACATGTCTTATAAAACACGTTCTTTAATATACTATTTCGTACCTCCGTCCATTTTGACTAGTATTACAGAACTCAAAATGCGCGGTTGCTGACCTAGGCCGGCAAAAGAAGTTGGCATTACGGTTCTGGTGATATGTCAATTTAAGATTATTTTCAACACAAGAATTAGCAAAATGTTTACAAATTTTAGGGCTAAATCTTTAATTGCTAATTCTTGTGTTGAAAATAATCTTAAATTGACATATCACCAGAACCGTAATGCCAACTTCTTTTGCCGGCCTAGGTCAGCAACCGCGCATTTTGAGTTCTGTAATACTAGTCAAAATGGACGGAGGTACGAAAATATATTTTTCGTACTTCCGTCCATTTTGGTGATATATCAATTAAAGATTATTTTCAAAATGTTTACAAATTTTAGGGCTAAATCTTTAATTGTTGTAACTTAAATAACTAAATTTTGTCATAAAAATAATAATATGCTGTCATTACTGACATCTCGTATAGATTAATTATAAGTTCCAACTTTAGGACTAGTTTGTTTTGTAACTACAACTAACTTCACGTGATACAATTGAGTTTCCGCCATCTGTCATTAAGAATATGCGAAAGAATATAAAATATATACCTATAAATAATGTTTGTATGTTATATTTTTAATAGATATAAAATAATTACGCATTTTAAGCTCAAATATAAGCAATTATAATTAAACTTGCAATGTAAAACCGATAAAAATATATGTTCATTCATCAAATAACTATTTTGTGCAACCCGACGCGAAATAAGCATTTCGCAGCCGCATTACAGGCCGCGAAATTGGATTTCGCGACCGTTGTTATGGTAACGGCCGCGAGCGGCCGCGAAATTAGGTAAACAATCACTTTGACACTTGAGAATTGCATGGTTTTGTTTATCAAATGTCAATCCCATAGCCACCCTGAAGGCTAACTTTCTATTTACAATGAAACTGTTTAAAATTAATAAAATTTGTAATTACATATTTTTTACGGGTGCACAAAAAATATTGTGTACACCTTGTCCGCGAAATCCTTTAGCGCCCTCGAGATTGTCTTGCCTCGACCGCAAGCGGCCTCGGCTAAAATTTTTCTCTCGGTACGCTAAAGAGTGATTTCGCGGCCTTGATATACAAATAACTAATTACAGCTAAATATGAAATAAAATCAGTTAGAATGAAAAGATAATAATTCTTTTTGCAAACTTTCCCCGGCTCTAAATTTAGCTCAATGTAGAGATTAGATATAAATTTATACTACAAAGTTTTAACGTTTCTGGAAATTAATTTTGCAGCAGTTGAATAGTTGAATAAGCTTATTTTGCTGAATATCTATGAGATATATCAGCAATTCCATTTTAATTTGTTAGATCGTTGTCCTCTGCGAGTACTCCGCTTTAATTATAACTATTTGCTAAACAAAATAAAATGAGATTATGGAATGCATCCTCATGAAACAGATTGTAAACATTCAACGCAAATATTTATATTTGTCTTATAAATGAGAATATAAACAACTTGAGTGTTAAATTGACGGATCGTGATTTTGTTATTTCAAGTTGTTCTAAATTTGAATCTGTTTACCATGTAAAGTATGTACGACCGAAACCCGAATCCATCATTTTGTATATTGGCGGCCAGTTCTATTATTTGGCGTTTTGGCTACGACCATTTTTAGTAAGAATTCCAAAACTAACCTAAGTTTTATTATTAATTGCTGTATTCTTTTTGATAGTGAGCAGAATATATGTGAGCGATCACTGCACAAATACAACAACATAGTGGAATAATGTGCACATTGCCCGGCAAAAAATGTTTATAATAATGAGGTGTTGCACGTTTTTTATTTCTTTGCTTTAATCGAAAGAGTAAGAAAAAATATTTTACCCCTATTTTTAATTTTTTCGTATTATTCATGAGAAAATTGTCTTTGAAATTATTATGTTTGAATTTCCGCTTCCCCTTTCGACTGATGACGTTCGAAACGACCTAACCAATGAGGATGTGGCTTACATTTGCCACCGACGGATATTAAACGAGTGACAGTCATGACAGCTGTCAACTACTACTGATTTTTGTATTTGGAAATAATCAAACATGTTTGTAAAAAAGTGTTTTGTGCAGTGTGCCCAAATAGAACTGATAATAGGGAAAAATATTTTTAGTAGTGCCTCAAAACGAAGAAAGAAGAATGAAATGGTTATCGCAAGTAAAGATAAAAACATAAAATCAAAACTTCTTTTTTGTAGAGATCATTTTGATGTAAATATAAATATTTTTATAATTAAATAAGAACTATTGAATACATTTAATTTTTTAGCTGGAAAATGATGCACTCAGGCTACGGTTTCTTATACCGGCTAATCTTTGCACTACTGGAGCATAAGAGACATTGATAAATCTAGGATAAAACATTACTAGACGGTATTTCTTAATACCACTACTGCTGGCGATAATGTCAATCTCCAATTGAAGAGGATCTGTTCTAAACAATGTGTCGCTGGAATATGTTTTATATATGGTTTAACAATATGTATTCCTTATGTTCCTAACACGAAATAAATCCAAAAGTCAAAATAGACAATAAAGTGTGTGTGCGACACGCATAAAGTGTCAGGTGTCAACTAAAATGGAAAAAAGAGAACGGGGAAAAATAACTTAGAAATAGACAAAGCAAACACGTTGGATATAAATAAATGTAAAAATGATACATGGGATGAAATGTATAATGAATTTTATTTAATTAATGTTGACATGTGTCAAATTTATTTTACGGAATAAAATTTACTTCCTCGAACATCGTTGGAGTAATTTATTGTATAAATTTAATTAACTAGTATTTTTATTCTAGTTTTGACGAAAATCTCTGGAATAAAGTATTTTACTTCAAGAGTAAATTTTACTTTACTAGTGCTTTACTTATCCGTCTTTTATAATACTGGTCATTGAAGTATGAAATATAACGCTGTATAATAATAATTAATAACTAAGAACTACACTAAAGAACCAAAAATCACGCTGCACTATAAGTCAGACCTTATGTCACATAGTTGTCACTAAAGCAATCATTGACGTTGGTGTATGATACATTTTTTTTTTCATCATCTTTCCAGTTTTGTCATTATAATGTAATTCTGACGTCACAGGCAGTGTAATGTGGCGCCAATTCAAAAAGTAAATTTTTAAATTGCTACTGTGCTTAATATATATATATATATATATATATATATATATATATATATATATATATATATATATATATATATATAGTAATTTGAACAGAAAATCATATTTAATCATACTGTAGAACATACTTATTCGGATTTCAGAAGAAAAAAGATATGTTAATTTTTTTGCTACACTTTATTGTTTTCGCTTGTAATTCAACCAAACACAACAAACGAACCTTACCTAACGCACAAAATTCGCGAGTTTTCCACGAGCCACTTTTGTTAAGTGAGGTTATTTTTGTTGTGTTTGGTTGAATTTCACGCGAACGTAGTAATACATTCGCTATAATATACCAATATGTTATGAATTAAATTCAAAATAAAATACTTGCTTGAAAGAGAAATAAAAATGATGAATACGTCATCTATCACAGAAATTAATTTCTTTCGCGCATGTAGGTCACGCTCAACAAATTTTTAAAATTTTCTTTTTCGTAAATTGTCATATGCATTATGTTATTTATTAATATCGTTTCCTATAAAATCTATTAAAAATAAATATTTAAACGATCGTTTGTGAAATTGAAAATGTCATTTATGACACGTGTTAAAAATTTATTGAATAGTAACCGATAATAATATAAATTTCAATAATTTTAACTTGAGTTGCAAGTATAAAATGAAATTGGTATATTTTTTGCTTTGAAGCTTCCATTTATTAGAATGTAATATCAAAAATCTGTCCATAATATGAACTCGTTAGCTTAACAACGCAAGACTTTTACAGAGTTAGACCTCATTCATAATGAAAAATATCTAATGTGGCCAGCACATAACCTCCCGTCAATTCCATGTTTGAAATAGCAATGAGGTTTAAGTAAAGTGTCATTTCCGATTGATCGTTTGTAAACAAAATCTAATTTATTGTTCCAATAAATAGAATAAAAATCTGGTGTGGCCAACACAATACCTCCAGCCATTTACAGCCCGAGTCACAAAAAAGATTAGGTTAATTCTTAATTTTGGATTAGCGAATTTTACTCTAATTTTGACAATTTATTTCTTAAAATATAGTCTAATCTAATCCAAGTAACCACCACAACTACACATCCATGCCTTAGTGGGATTCGAACGCAGAGCCCCGAAGGCAGTCATGACATGAGGCGTTGCTCTAACCATTGTGCCACCGGACCTATAATAAAATGATGATTAAATTTTAAGTACCGGGATAGAATATAATTCACTAATCCAAAAATGAGGATTAGTTTAAACATTTTTGTGAATTGTTAATTTTTATTAATCTAAATACATACCTACATATTTACTTATGCTGGGAACTGTATTGAATTCATTTTCTATTGTTCTACTTACTTTTTTCTTTTTAAAACGTTACTAATATTATTTTGAAATGATTAGTTATTTGATAGTGACATTTATCTGTCAGTTACATACATTTGAATAACTGCGTTTTGTTTGTTTAAAGCGTAGGATCTGGATTTAAATTACAGATAATTTTATAAATTTATCCATAAAATATATAGAAAAAGTATTAATGCAAATCTATAGAAAATTTAATAATCTTTAATTTCTATAATAACATTAATCTCGAAAAAATAACATTTTCGGTTATCCGATTTTCACCAAAATCTAATGGGTTCTTTCCATTACAGAAAAAGTTCGAAATACAAGGTTTCAAAATTTTCTGAATAGTAGTATTTGAGTCAGAGAGGAGAATCCACACACACACACATACACACAGGCATCATCGTGAAAATGTTAAAATTGGATTCTAGGGACATTACCAGGCGTCTGTAATACGAAATTTTGGATTACATTTGATTATGATTTTCCTCGAAAATCTGTTAAGAGCTCCAAATTAAGTACCACTACCGGTTTATCATATAAGTATGGTCAAAATCTAATATATTGTTTCAAATTATATATGAGTTTTAAATACCAAGTTTGATAGTTTTGGATCATGTTTTAAATTTTTTTTTCAAGAAACTCTGTAGCTTTCAGTATGGCAACTATTTCCGGTTTATCAATTTTAGAAAAAAAATTAATATGTCGTTCTCATTAATCTAAAAGTCTTAAATACCAAATTTGAAAAGTTTTGGAATATATCATAATATATTTTTGACGAAAATCTGTTCAGAGCTTTAAGTAAAGTATCACTTCCGATTTATCAATTTTAGCAATTGTTCCCTTTCATATAAAAGTCGTACATACTGAATTTATAAAGTTTTTGAATATATCATAATATGTTTTTCACGAAAATCTGCTCAGAGCTTCAAGTAAACTAAAATAAATAAATATAAATCATATATCATCACAACATATTACCCATTGCTGGATGTGCCAATCTGCTTTGTACGCAGATATCCGTAATGATGCTGGCGTGGAGAGTGCACTACAGGGGTCAAGTAAACTATCACTTCCGGTTTATTAAGCCAAAATCTAATATACAAGGAAGTCGTGTGGTGTCCATATCAAAATTTTACCGCTCGCTAAGAGAGGTATTGAATTCATGCTAAAAATCGCATATCCAGATTTTAGTGAATAAGCACGTTTTAAGTTCCCTAGAATCCGATTATAACATTTTTACGATGATGTCCGTATGTGTGTGTGGATGAGTGTGTGTGTGTGTGTGTGTCTGTGGATGTGTGTGTGTGTGTGTGTGTGTGTGTGTGTGTGTGTGTGTGTGTGTGTGTGTGTGTGTGTGTGTGTGTGTGTGTGTGTGTGTGTGTGGATGTTGGATCCACGATTTCTCAAATACTATAAGACTTAAGACATTTTTAACTAATAATAATGGGAAGAGTTGATTAAGTTTTGGTAACAATTGGACAACTGGAAGTAGTAGTTACAAGAAAAAAATCATCTAAATATTAGTTATCGAAAATTTATGTAAATACTTATATTAAAGAACGTTAAATTCTTTATTCGATAAATATAAATTCATTATTATATCTTCTATAGATTTAGAGATAAAGAAATGCATATAAAATAATTTGATGTAAAAATTCTCAGATCAAACTACTTCAAGGCAAGAAATTCAAATGTTTGTAATTCACACATAAATGTCACTGTCAAAAATATTTGTATGCCACTGTTAAAAATATTTATACATTATTATGAAGATTATGAAAATAAAAAAGAGTCAACAACGCAAAAGAATATACGTAAAAAAGAATATAAAAGGAATTTGCAAAAAAATGACGAATATAAAGAAAATGAAAAGGAAAGTAGAGAAAAAATTCAGGATATTGAATATGAAGAAAATGTATATATTGTACATAATTTATATTAAAATACATGAATATATGTATTTGTATTTAAAAATATTTTTCGTTTTTGCGTACAACCAGGTAAAATATCTGGCGAGAGGTTATGTGCTGGCCACATCGGATTTTTTTATAGATTTACAGATCTGTAAGTCTTATATTTGTTCATACTTGTAGCATAAGTCTGATAAATTTTTTATTAAAAAATTGCCCGGAAAATAATTTTTCTCCAGTCGACTGCAGAAAAATGAAACTTGTCTCGTGTATAAAATTAATGTGCCGTTAAACCATAAAAATAGTCCCATATTTCCAAATCGAAGATTTCTAATATGATGTGATTAAAAATCCATCACTTAGTGTGGCATTGTAGGCGAGCAACAGTTGAGATTTCTACCGAATTTCAGCGGCCTTAACGAGGTGAGAATTTATAGCAAGTCTGCGTCTCGCCTGCTACTCCTGCAAAATGGCAGGTAAGAAATGAATACTCTTGCTTGATATATGACTCTCAAACGGGCTTGTTATCTTACGTGTATGAATATATTTCCTATTTGGTAACAGTGCATTACGCGGTCAGGTTGCTGGTTTGGGCAACCTTGGAAACTTGCTGACCGAAAGAGATCCTGAAGGTCGACTCGTAAACCTCGCAAGAATGTAGGCCAGGAAATTTTATCCGTAAGGAACAGGATTTTGTTTTGGGGTATTTGTAGCTTTTTACCCTTCCGTCGTCTTTACGTAAGGAAGGTGTTGTCTTTGGTCAAAAAATTCGGTGGTGAGTTTTTGATGAATAAAAACGTTTTAGAGTCCCTAGATAACGATTTTGCTATTTTTACGATGTCTGTATGTGTATGCCAAAATTTTCACCTGCGATAACTCTAATACTATAACAGAGCTGGGGAGTAACTAGTTACTTTAGGTAAATTGTAACGTAATTTAGTTACTTTTTAAAATATGGTAACTGTAACTTAACTTGCTGCGGAAAAGTAGTTGGTTAGTCATAAAAAGTAACGTGGACGATTAAAATTTCTAAGAAATATTTTGTTGAGGCTGATGCCTTTCTTAGAAACACTAACTAAAACTGTTTTTTTTAAAATAAATATCTGTACAGAGTGGGAGTGTTGTGCGCAGCATGGCGTAAGTGGCATCTATGCACGATTAAAATTTATCTTTGGGGTGCATAGATGCTACCTGAAAGTAGCATCTATGCACGATTAAATTTTTTTTGAGGTGCATAGATGCTAACTGAAAATAGCATCTATGCACGATTAAAAAAAATTTTAGGGGTGTATAGATGCTACCTGAAAGTAGAATCTATGCACGATTAATTTTTTTTTTCAAATATGGTCATGTCGCAAACTTTTTACAGGTTTTCTCATATAGGTTGCAAAGGAGAACGAAATCGGTACAATAATATTCTCCACAGTGTTTTTAAATAGGGGATTCCACAATTTTTAAAATATAATTTCATCTAAACGTATAAGTAAAACTAAGACTGTCGGTGAAAATACGGTGAAAAAATACCTATTAATAAGCAAGTTATAGTCCTCCGAAATTTGAAAATATAGATGTGACGTCACGAAAATAAGTTTTTATATCAAACTATTTTCTTCGTGGACCTAAATGTTCTTGAAATATATGCTATTTCTAAATTATATTTATAAAAAAATAAATGAATATTATTATACTGTACAAGTCTACATGATTTATAATTGGAAAGGTATTTAAAATAATAAGTTATTACGCTGGAAACTGTATTGAATTCCTTCTATTGTTCTATTTACTTTTTTCTTTTTAAAACGTTACTAATATTATTTTGAAATGATTAGTTCTTTGATAGTGACATTTATCTGTCAGTTACATACAGTTGAATAACTGCGTTTTGTTTGTTTAAAGCGTAGGTTCTGGGATTTAAATTATAGATAATTATATAAACTTATCCATAAAATATATAAAAAAAGGATTAATGCAAATCTATGGAAAATTTAATAATCTTTAATTTTTAGTAAAGTGCCATTTCCGGTTATCCGATTTTCACCAAAATCTAATGGGCTCTTTCCATTACAGAAAAAGTTCGAAATACAAGGTTTCAAAATCCACACACACACACATACACACATACATAGGTACACAGATACATCCACACAGACATCATTGCGACCCCGTGGAATGGCGAAAAAAATTCAATGTGTGGAAAACTTTTAATTTATTTGAAATACAAATTTAAAGAACTTTTAATTAGTGCTTTATTCTCTAATTGACATTATTAATGCACCAGCATATATGAAAGAATTAAACATTAATTTCCATTGCACATGTTTACTTGTGATAAAAATTTTACCACCCTGATATTTACGAGAATATTTGTTTAGCTCGAAAACGTATGAATGCAAAATAAGCAAAATAATATTTATATTTGGAGCGCTGTAACATGGACGTTAATAATTCAGAAGTTCTCGTTTATTTACCTTTTTGTGTTTTACAAAGTTAATATGTTCAGGAGGTAGAACAAATACAATACGTAATTAAATTATTATATTGATTGATTACACATTTCAGCACGCAAATTATATACTTACTTGATCAAGGGATAGATTAGTCACATGAATAAATTTGCCAATTAATTAATTCGAATGTATTAAGTATTAATTGATTTAAAATTTTTTAGCTACAACGCTACAATATTGTAACGTTTTTTTACCTTGAACCTTTGAAATTTATTTATTTTTTTTATTTATTTATTTATTTATTTCATAATTATTCAACAGGAAATAATTCCCAATTACAGAATAATATAAAAGGTAATTTGATGGGTACAGAGAATACAAAGAAAAAAACCATAATAATCCAATTTCAGACTAAACAAGTGTAAATTCCAAACAATTAAGAATAAGAAATAGGACAAAAAAAGTTAAATATATGTACTTGCTATTATGAAATGTTATTAACTGTTTCCGTGACTTTTCTCTTAAACATAGCAAAATTAAATGAAAAATCAAGACTATTTCCATAAGAATTGAAAGCAGTACAAATACTGCGAATTGGTGAATTTAAGTGATAATTTGTACGTGAAATGTTGAAAACAAAAGTCACCGAATGCCTCGTATTACGGGGCTGAACATAGAAATTTATTTGAGATAATAAATTCGGATCGTTGATAAAATTGTTAATAAGTTTGTACAAAAAATAAAGTTGTTGTTTGATGCGACGTGTTTCAAGCGATTCTAAATTAAAGAGAGACAACAAATTATTGTAATCAAGGACTGGCCAGACACCAAAGAGACGATAATACCAGTGCTTACAAAACTTTTTCTGCACATTCTCAAGATTGAAAACTAAATAATCGTAAAATGGGTTCCAGACAATGCTACAGTAGTCTAATTTACTACGTACTAACATGATGAATAAAGTATATAGACATTGTTTATTAGAAAAATCAACAGTGGAGCGTAGAATGAAACCTAAAATTTTGTAAGATGCTGATATAAGTTGTGGTATATGAACTGAAAAGGTAAGTTTAATATCAAATACGACACCAAGATCTTTTTTAGTGGAGACTCTTGATAATAAGTTATCTCCGATTTTGTAGTCAAAGACGATGGTGTGAAGCTTTCTAGAAAAAGTTAAAATTTCGCATTTATTTAAATTGAAGTACAATTTATTTTTTAAAGTCCAATTGAAAATCTTGTCCAAGTCGGACTGCAATTTGTAACAGTCATTTATACTGGAGACTGTATGATATAGTTTAAAATCATCTGCAAACAACAGACATAGGGAGTGATCAACAACATCAACTATATCGTTAATAAATAGTAAAAAGAAAATGGGACCCAAAATGGAACCCTGAGGCACTCCGGAGGTAACGTCATAATAATTTGAAATGAAACCATCAACAAAAACATACTGTTGCCGTTTGTATAAGTACGACTTAATTAAATTTAGAAAATTTGTTGCAAAACCTAGATGATACAGTTTAGAAATTAATATTTGATGAGATACGGTATCAAATGCTTTGGAGAAGTCTGTATAGATACAATCTACTTGATTTTTTCCGGCAAAAGCATCTGACACATACTGCGTAAAAGTTGTTAAATTTGTAACAGTAGATCGTCCGGGAATAAAACCATGTTGCTGAAGGTTGATGATATGCGCTGTCTGACGCTGAATATTTTTAAATAATAAATTTTCAAATATTTTAGGAAAGATACTAAGGCAAGAAATAGGGCGATAATTGCAGAATTGAGTTTTATCTCCAGATTTAAAAATGGGGCAAATTTTGGCGATTTTCCACTGTGAAGGAAATGATTGATGCTTAATACATAAATTAAATAAATAACAAAGTATATCAGCTAAAGCTTCAGCACAACCTTTAACAATAAAAACTGGAACATCATCTGGACCAACTGACTTAGAATTGTTTTGCGCTTTGATAGCATTTATGACATCATCTCTTGAAAAGTAATCTAAAGAAACAAAAATATTATTTACTGAAGATGTATCAACATAAACACTGGAGTCATTGTCCGATGTGAATGTACTTTTAAAGAAACTAGCAAATCCCTCTGCAATGTTAGAGCCGCCCGAACAAGTTTCATCATTTAAATACATAGTTGAAGGTATACCGTTATGACATTTTTTATTTTGAATAAAGTTCCAGAAATGTGTGGGATTGTTATTCAACATAATATTGTTTTCAATTGAGTGAATGTAGTTTTTATAAAGTGATTTAGATAGTGATTTGCACTTACTACGAAGATCATTAAATTTATTATAGTGAATTAATAAATTAGTTCTAGCATATAGTTTTCTGTAAAATTCTTTGCTTTTGATAAGTGTAATAAGTTCCTTGTTGAACCAGGTTGGATATTTTCTCTTCTTGCTAGTTACTTTTGGTATAGTGAGATCAAATACATTAAAAAGTACATCATAAAAAGAATTAACTGCTGTATCGACATCATTACAGTTAAGAATCGAGCTCCAGTCAGTTACATTTAAAGTGTTGTATAGTAGTTCGTAATTGCCATTTTTAAATTGGTAGTGCTTGCCTGAATTAAAGCAGGATTTAATTCTTGTATTAAAAAATGCAGAACATTCAATTTCTAGAGCTGGGTGATGCAAATCCTCAGGTAAAATCGGTTCAATACATTTAGTAGTATTACATTCAAAGTTTGATATAACAACATCAAGTAGGCGACCGTTACAGTTTTGTACTAAATTGTACTGCTTCATATTTAAAATTTTTAGAGCGTTATTAAAATTAAATACATTAGTGTCGAATAAGGTGTTATCATTATATACATCATTCAGTTTGTTTAAATTGAAATCACCAATAATTATTACCTTCGAATTATTTATAAATGGGAGTGCAATGATAGCGTCATATAAAAGTTCGTATGTTACAGAGTTGACATCTGGAGGAATATATACAGTAATTAAATAAACTGGTGAATTGTTGATTAAGAGTTTAACACCTAATAACTCTATGTTTGGTGTATTACTGGGAATAGGGAAACTGGCTGGAGACAGAGTTGCTTTGGCTGCTATTAGTACGCCTCCTCCTCTTGTCTTCCCGGTTCTCGTACAGTCTCTGTCACAACGGAATATCGTGTAGCGGCAATCAATTAATTCCGAATCAAACACATTGTCTTTTAACCACGTTTCACTGAATATCAGTATGTCGTAGCTTACGGTCGACACATTTGAATAAAGTTGAGACAGTTTGGAATTGATACCGCGCACATTTTGATAGTATACACTAATTGCACTAATCCTGTTATGATTTAGTTTTTTGATTTAATTATCGTAGGTACACCACTGACATACTTTATAACATAATTTTTTTCCCCGGCACTGTTAAGATTTTTTAGTTCATCTTTCAGTAGTGCTAAATGCTCTCGTTGACGAGGAGTTTTATCATTAGTAATTGATATCTTCGAGAATTTTGTGTTATTTTTTAATTTTTTTATATTTTTGAAAATTTCCTTAACGTTTCTGGAGTTGTTAAATGACACCTTCACAATACGAGGTTTATTAAGGTTGTTTATTTTCCCTAAACGCTTAAAGGAAAATTCGTTCTTGTTAATATCAGGTGTAATAGCTGAAATTATTTCAGGAACTAATTCAGCTTCCGGTGTACTAGTTTCTGGTAAACCATGAATGATAATATTATTTTCTCGATATTTTCTATCATTTATTTCTTTGATTATATCTTCAAACTCGATACACTGTTCCAATTTAGATTTATTGTTGGCGACTAAACTCTTATCAAGAGAATCAATTTTTGCCTGGAGAGTTAGTATGAGTTGTTTTAGCTCATTGATATCATTGTTGTTTTCGGTGACTATAGGCTTGGGATTACAGGTGTTACAGGTCCATTTTTCATTTTTTTTAGACCGTAGAGAGCGTGAGTCGGTCAGTGTTGAGTCAACACAAATAAGGTGGAAATATGTATTACAAACTACACACTTTATGGCTGTGGTTGAGTCGTATGTTGACTGACATGAATCACAATCGAATTGCATCTTCTGGACACGATTAAAATTTAATGGTAGGACTACAGTAGGCCAGCTGGTGAACTTGAATAATCTTGCAGCTAAGCTTAAGTCACTTCACAAACACGAGGTTTTAGAATAAATCACTAATATCGAGCACAGAGTAGACAGGCACTGATGAAATATAGCTCACTGAATAAAGTACACTTTCCTGCACTATTTGATAGTAATATGAACAATTAAATTGAAGAAATTACCACGAAAAGTGGAATAAAACTTGCAATACAAAAAAAACCAAAACTCTGCAGCCGGTTGAACAATCATGCTAAAAATCGTATATCTAGATTTTAGTGAATAAGCACGTTTTAAGGTCCCTAGAATCCGATTATAACATTTTTACGATGATCGTGTGTGTGTGTGTGTGTGTGTGTGTGTGTGTGTGTGTGTGTGTGTGTGAGTGTGTGTGTGTGTGTGTGTGTGTGTTTGTGTGTGTGTGTGTGTGTGTTTGTGTGTATGTGTGTGTGTGTGTGTGTGTGTGTGTGTGCGCGCGTGTGTGTGTGTTTGTGTGTGTGTGTGTTTGTGTGAGAGTGTGCGCGTGTGTGTGTGTATGTATGTGTGTCTGCGTGTGTGTGTATTTATGTGTATGTGTATGTATGTGTGTGTGTGTGTGTGTGTGTGTGTGTGTGTGTGTGTGTGTGTGTGTGTGTGTGTGTGTACGCAATCTAACAATAATGGGAAGAGTTGTTTAAGTTCTGTTAACAATTGGACAACCAGAAGTAGTAGCAAGAAACAGTTACTATATTAAGAAAATTCTGATTGAAAGATGTCAGTGTCAATTGACATATTCGTAGTATATTAGTGTTATAATTTTACTCGAAATATAGGATCTTTTTGATCGAAACTATATGGAATTTGTATAAAATACATACAACTGTCGAAAGGTAATGTACAATACAGGAAATTTAGAATCTTTTGCAAGGAACTTTCTGTATAGATTTTATAGAAAATACATAGGCATTTACGAAAATTCTACCGGTAGATACCGCATCTACCGACTGTGTTCGAAAATACGTGTGGTAAAAAATCACCGTGTTCGAAAATTGTACAATATCTATCAGATCCATGTACCGGATTCATGAAGAATCTAATCTAAAGAAAAGGTAGTGATGCAAAGCGAAGCGCACGCGTTAAAAGTGGAAATGCGTTCAAAGTATGACTGCTCAGTTTGTCAACTACATCAAATTTCTAACCAGTTTCAAATTTACAATTTTTTTGTAGATTATGGATCTATAACCTGATAAACAGCTGTTTACCGGTAACAGTTCACAGGTAGAATTTTCGTAAATGCCTCATATAACTGACGAAAGGTAATGTGCTGGCCACATCAGATTTTTTAAGATGTTTTTGAATCGATCTATATATATATATATAGATTAAAAAACATCTTAAAATATATATATATATATATATATATATATATATATATATATATATATATATATATATATATATATATATATATATATATATAAATACTTTGAAATAACAAGTAAACAATCTTAAATAGGTACGTAATATAATAAATTACCGACTGTTTGTTTGATCAAAGTACAACGACCGTAAAAGGTATTACGATATATTTGTTTGCTTAGAAACTCTAATATACCTAATGGCTTTCTAATGCATTTAAGACTAACAGTTGCATTTGAAGAAGCCAATAACAATAGAATACATCACATATATTAAAAGCTATTTCCAGTTAATGGACAAATATTTCGATCTCGAGTATAATAAAACAAAAATAACAAACTCTGCGCATGGGTGTGGAATATAAGGCTTCTATAAATTGCTCCCGACAGAGATGGCACATCTACGCATCTCCGTCGGCAAACTTTGCAATATCACTTTTGTCATGAACATGTTCGGATAATCTGTTCGGAACTCAAGTGTTGTCATGTAATTTAATAAGAAACTTGTCGAAGATTTCGATCCAGATTTGGAAGAAAATGGCCGGAGGCTTCGCTGGTCTGTCTTGTGTTGAAGCGAGTTGAAGCTCGTCAGCCTCGCTGCTTTTTAGCAGCCCTCAAATTACGATACATTCAGCAAGGAGGCTCGCACTCAATAAATTGGATCTAAATGTATAGAGCCGCCTATCGCAAACACAGAATATCGCAATAGGAAAAAGTAAAAGTATATCTTAATATAACACAATTTGGAAAATATAATGGTTTAATACTTCATGCTCTTTAAAATGTTTTTAACATAAATTGTCATTACCTACAAAAAAATTTATAGGACGGTCACAGGCCACGATAGGATGAGCCGGTTTCACATTTTTTAAAAAATATTTTAAATGAAAATTTATGGAATATTTATAAAAAAAATAATTTGTTGTTACTTTAAATAATTAAATAAAAGATTCGAAAATGGAAAATGGAAACCAAGCCGCCCCCACCCCCCTGCTTCTGTGACGTCAAGTTACATATAGCACATCATTTATAGCCTATAAAACACAGCTACGTTATTTATACAAGGTGTTCATTAAACACAGTTACGTTATTTATACAAGGTATTCATTTTAAATGGGCCACCATCGCTATCTCGAGAACTATAAGAGCTATAAAGATTGATAAATGGGCAAACAATTTCTATTTCACAAGATAAATTTAAATAAAAGAAAAATATTTTTTTTTGACTAGTGGTGCTCAAAATACGGGACCCAACTTTTTTATTTTAAATGAGAATATTTATTTTTTATTTAGTCATTCGTTAGAGAATTTAATTTTGAATTCAGTGATATAATATTTTTATAATCTTACATAACGATTTGTTTGAGAAAAATGCATGTAAAGTTTTTACGATTTGATTAAAATATGACTATAATAAGAGTGCAATGAATAGAAAAATTGACTATACACTGTTCCATTTAATCCATTCAGTAGACGGAGTTGGCAACAACGCAAACTTGAAGTAGCCGAAATTACATTGGGTAAACTTGTCTCTTGTCTCGAATTTCAGCCAATTAGAGAGGTCAAAACTACTCCCTATGCCCTGAAATACAGAATGGCTTAAATGGAACAAGGTATACATGTCATTTTTATTACATAGAATTACAGTGCCCTGGCCGAAAGAAGTGAATGTTTTGTTCTTCTAAGTGATCATAAATGTCAACATAAACAAAATATTCACGTATTTCTTTCATGGCATTTTAATTCTGTAAAAAAAAAATTAACACGTATTCGTTTTTTCCATTAAAGAAACTCTTATTATAGCCATATTTTAATCAAATTAATATGAAACCTTACGTACATTTTTCTCAAACAAATTGTTATGTAAGGGAATAAAAATATTATATCACTGAATTCAGAATAAAATTCTCTAACGAATGAGCAAATAAAAAATATATGATCCGATTTAAAATTAAAAAGTTAGGTAACGTATTTTGAGAACCACTGATCCAAAAAAATAATTTTTCTTTTCTTTAAATTTGTCTTGTGTAATAGAAATTGTTTGCCCATTTAACCGTCTTTATGCTCTTATAGTTCCCGATAGAGCAATGGTGGCCCATTTAAAATGAACACCCTGCATGTATAAATAAAAATAGGCGACAGTTACGTTAAAATGTATGAACCTTGATATCACATTATGTTTTAGACTAAGCGAATTTTTCAAAATATTACACAAATTTCAATAATTTAGTGTAAAACGGATAACAGAAGCCCAATATTTTGTAATTTATACAAAATACATAGAACTGACGGAAGGTAATGTGCTGGCCACATCAGATTTTTTCTAGTAGATATGTCTTTTGACAGTTGATATTTGTGAAGTAAAAGCATTACATTGTTTTGTTATATAATAATAATTAATAAAACTTTAAATTACATTAATTATAATATTAATTAAAGTATAAATTAATATACTGTGTTCTAAAAATATCGTCTCTTAAATTTGGTCGTTGCGGTGCATTTCTAATACGATTTACTTCTGAGTGATCCCCATCATTCCAGTTCTCTTCTTCATTTAATAATTTAACTATATTGTGTAACACTGCCAGTAAGTTAAATTAACGTTCACGTACGTTTGTATTCATTCAGTTCCCTAACTTCTTCAATAATTTCTAAAACCTCGTCAATTCCACTCAGTTTGAAAAATATAAACTACCCCAACACCATGTTTAAATTTGCATGTTTAAATTGCTGTTTAGTTACGGTGACTACGATGAAAAAGTGTCTATGAATGAGTAGAATGCGTTTAAACAGGGTTACTAAGGATAAACACTGAATAATGAGTGATGCACGACGAGGCGAAAGTACTCTCGCATCTCGTCTCGTCTCGTTGGATTATGCGAGACGAGAACGAGAGCGAGATTGCAATTTAAAATTCGAGGCGAGAACGATATAAAAACTGCGAGAAGTGAGAAATCTCGCGAGTATTTGTAACTTTATAGCTGTGATTCATAAATTCAATGAAAAATGCACCGTACAGGGAGTGGAGTCAACGGTAATTCGTGCATAGAACTGGTGAAGGTGAAAATTATATGAATTGTCATTTTTTTGAGTCTATCTAAAGTCGAATGATATTGGTCGCAGAGCGAGAAAACGCAAAATAGACAAAATCGGTTTTGTATCTAATAGAAATAGTTTTTCTCCAATATTTCAGCCCTAATGTATCCCAGTTAAAACTACGGTTAATAAAATTCTTGTCGTCCTTGAAAAGTAAAGGATTTTATATTAAGCGTCGATAGGAGCCAACACGGAGTGAAGCGGAGTGATTGGTTGCCAGTGGGTTCCCAGTGTAGCGCTTTTTTATGAGTAAATCTTACTTAAATAGTGGCATATAGTTAATAATAAAGTTTAGAAACTTTTAGTTACAAGAAATATTTTTTTTTAATGTTTAATTAGTTTTACTGATGGCAGAATGTATTAACAGATGTTCGTATTGAAATAATTTGGTGACTAGAATTTAGTGTTTCGTCTCTTTATTATAGTTATACGACTGTAAAAACACGGAAGACGGAACAATTGGTGCGAACTTGTCTTTTGTAGTTCAACTGATACGTAAATACCGAGCTAAATAAGTAGTGCGCAAGCGCTTATTTTTAAAGCGAGACTCTCGCGCGAGAACGAGACAAGATCCAAAAAAATGTTCGAGAACGAGAGCGAGATCGAGATCGAGATTGCTGATCCGAAAACGAGACGAGATCGCTATTTTATATTTCTCGTCTCGTCTCGCCTCGCGTGCATCACTAACAAAAATGAACGAAATGTCAAAATTAAACAGTGTTTAGCTTAAACACTGTTTAAATTTTTGTTTCTGAATACGCCTATTAATGTTTTGATTTTAAATTTTAAATGGTTCTTTGTGTTATTGTAAAATTGTTTCCAATTTTGTATTTATTTTTTCTTTTTTTTCATTATTAAACCCACCAAAGCATCGTCTTTTTTAATTCGCTGATGTTGGGTCGAAGTCTACGATAAAATTCTTGTTTCTCTTTTTGCAGAGTTGTTAAAGTTTTATAACGTTCTTTTAGAACTGAAGTTTAAACAGCGTCGAACAACTAGTCTGTAACATAATATTGCACAAGTTGTGTCTATTGTCTCGGTAGCGGATATTGAAACAACTAAATTCCGCTGCTCTTGGAATGGAAATAAGAAGAGATCACCCTTCTGTAAAGCTGACGTTTCATGAAAAAATATGTGTGGACGACGAGAAATCAAATTTCGGGAGAACCAAACCGACGCTTCTTGATCCGATTTAAACCAATTTATATAACCCAGTTAGGAATGAAAGGCGTTATCCAAAACCTGATATTAGGAGGAATTTTATTATTTTCGGCTTAGAGATACGTAGCAGACAATGGCGAGTTTCGATGGTATTTATGTTGATAAAGTATCGGATATCGCAAGCAGCAGCCAACATAAAAATTGATTCCATTTACGCTTTGACATTTATTAATACATTTTTATCTTTCTTTATAACAGAAAAAAGGCAATTAATTGACTGGAATTTGTGTAGGAAAACCAGAGAAACTTTCATTTTTCATTTTATTTAGCTTCATATATTTATGAAAGAAAAAAATTAAGACCATAATATAACGTAATGGTTGGGTTATTTATAAAATAATGGATATAATATAAAAATTTCATTTACAAAATTTTTATCTTTACATTATATTTCATAATAACTAAGCTTATTTTTATACAGAATGTCTTGGAAATAGGGGGTCATGACTTAACCACAGATTCCTGGGTCCAAAATAAGACGATTTAACTAAACTTACCTGTATCCGACAGTGCACCGTTTAGCCAGTATTCTGCTTCAAAATCCTTCTAAAAAAATCTGATGTGGCCAGCACATGACCTTCCGTCAGTTATATGAGTTATTTACGGAAATTCTACCGGTGAAATGTTACCTGTGAACAGCTTTTGAACGCAAGTGGTAAACAGGGTAGATCCATAACATACGAAAAAATTTGAAAATTTAAAACAGGTTACAAATTTGACGTAGTTAACAAAATGAGCAGAGTCCTACTTTGAACACATTTCCACTTTTACCGCGCACGCTTCGCTTTGCATCACTACCTTTTTCTGAGATTAAATTCTTCTTGAATCCGGTAGATGGATTTTGCTAGATATTGAACAATTTTCGAACACGGTAACTTTTCACCACTCGTGTTTTCGAACACAGCCGGTAGATGCGGTATCTACCGGTAGAATTTTCGTAAATGCGTATTTTCTATAAAATCCATACAGAAAGTTCCTTGCAAAAGATTATAAATTTCTTGTATGTACATTACCTTTCGACAGTTGTATGTATTTTATACAAATTTCATACAGAAAATTTCGAGCAAAAATATACAAATATACTACGAATATGTCATTGCACTTGACACTGACATCTTTCAATCATAATTTTCTTAATATAGTCTGTTTCTAGCATAGCTGGCTAATTTATGAAATTTAATTTCTTTATAACTTTATAACTCTATATCCATTTAATATGAAGTATAAAATGTAGTCAAATCGTATAGAGAATACAATGTTCTTTAATATTTATAATAACACTAAATGTGAAAAAATTATATTTAACATCGTTTTTTCAAGAAAAACTGTTAAAATCTGCGAATGAGGGTACTTCCGGTTGACAAATTATAACCAAAATCTAATCAGCTCTTCATATGGATGCAACGAAGAGAAATACGAAAGAATTATAATTTTTGGAATAGTAGTATTAGAGTTATCGTAGACGAAAATTTTGTTACACACACACATCCACACACACACACACACACACACACACATACAGACATCATCGTAAAAATAGTAAAATTGTATTGTAGGGACCCTAAAACGTGCTTATTCATCAAAAACTCACTACCGAATTTTTTGACCAAAGACAATACCTTCCTTACCTGAAGGTGACGGAAGGTAAAAAATAATATTGCTTATAATAACGAAACGCTTTGTTCGATTTGAAGAAATTTGGTATGACAATCCATTTAGATATACTCGTAATTCATCTTTTTACCTTTTGGTTTTGGAATATATCAATATATTTTTCACGAAAATCTGTTCAGAGCTTTAAGTAAAGTATCACTTCCAGTTTATCAATTGTAGCCAAAATCTAATATGTAATTTTCCTTGATATGAAAGTCTTAAATACTAAACTTGAAAAGTTTTGGATTGTATTTTAATATAATTTTTCATTAAAAACTGTTATGGGCTTCAAGTAAAGTATCACTTTCGGTTGTCCAATTTTACCCAAAATCTAATCAACTCTTTATATAAATGTAGAAAGCTTAAATACGGAAAATATAAATTTTCGGAAGTTTGTTGTAAGAGTTATCGTGGACGAAAAAGGCGTCACACACACACACACACATACGCACACACACACATATACGCACACACACAACACACACACGTACAAACAAACACACACACACACACACACACACACACGTACAAACACACACCTACACTCACACACAAAAACACACATGCACACATACACACACACATACACACACACACACACACACAAACACACACACACGTACAAACACACACACACATACAAACACACACACACACACACATACACTCACACACATACACACACACATACACACACACATACACACACACATACACACACACACACACACACACACACACACACACACACACACACACACACAGACAGACAGACACACACATAGACAGACATCATCGCAAAATTAGTAAAAACGTGTTGTGGGGACCCTAATTCGTGCTTATTTACTGAAATCTCACCATCGAATTTATGGCACGATAACATTACGTCCCTTACCTACGGTATGACGGGAGGTAATAATGTATGTTTAAATTTTACTTCCAAAGTAAATTTAATTGTGTGAACAAATTGGAATCAGTTCCTACGTTCTTACGATATTTAATTCATTGCTGTCAAAATATCGCGATGCATTTGTTCAATTTTTAAATTTGGATTTAAATTTGATCATAGATTAAATT
This sequence comes from Harpalus rubripes, assembly GCA_963082715.1. Lineage (NCBI taxonomy): Eukaryota > Metazoa > Arthropoda > Insecta > Coleoptera > Carabidae > Harpalus > Harpalus rubripes. Next base: position 79,625,641 of record OY720448.1, on the reverse strand, counting down.
TTTCTATTCAAATGATAGTTACGTTGCGATAACAATTTTTCTCACCTTATACGATGAGACATCTGGCGGATACTATCTTCGTAAGCATGATATTTATAGATTAATAAAATATAATAAGTTGGTACGCTAATAATAAAATATTTACGAGTGTATACCGTGGTTTATGTGTATTTATATTAGCTTAAACTGTATTTTAATTTGTTTTGCCCCTTATTTTATTTGTTTTTAATCAAGTTTAATTATAAAATTAGCATGAAATTTCAAATTAAACTTAGTTTATTGACATACATTATTGAATTAGTAACGCAACACTAACGCAAGAAAGAATAAGAATGCATGAAATTAGTTTGTAGATGGTGTTGGGTGCCAAATTTTATTATAAAATATAAAGGAATAATGGAAAAAATAATAGTACATTTGCCTAGCATATTTTTCTTTATTAATAAAAACGAACAAAGAATAGTAATCACAAAATTAATGATGTCATGTAGAATATATATTTTGATTTAGTTGTCAAACAACAATGCATTAATATTAATACACCTCATAAATTTAATAATTCCTGAAAATAAACACAATAAATATGGGTGTTGCAGTGTTGAATGAATTATTTCTCATATTCGGTTGTCACGAAAACAGGATAAATATTAAAGCATTATTTATTTATTTATTTATTTATATGTAAAAGTCGTAATACTAAATTCCCAACTGTATTAATTGCGAATTTCATATTTCATTTAATACAATAGCAAATATTAGCAGTAAATTCAAGCGAAGTTACCCGCGAATTGAAATTTACTTCATACTGTATGTAAATTTGTTAGTAACTTGTCTGAAACAATTGTTGGCGACCTGGGCTGTTTCGCTTTACCTAAGTTTCCACATTAACATGCCCTGGTAGAGTTAAATGCTTCTTTAAGAATTAAATTAATTTCAGTCGGATACTATTCGGTTTGTTTTTTATTTTAACCATTTTTTTTGTAATTTAATTCTGTTTTATTCCTTTTTCCTCTTGGAAAGGTAACGGGAGTAGATATCGATCAAGGTTAGTCCAGAACAATTCCCGACTTGAAATAAACAAAAATAAATGATTGAATAATTAAATGATTATAGGCTACATTGGCATTTTTGGTTACCGAATTAATTTTGACATTTCGAGAAAGTGATACAATTTACAATTTCATTTTGAGTTGCTATTATGTATACATATTATACATCATAGTATATTGAAATGAACAAAGAAAATATTTAAAATGCTATATATGTGATGTGACAATCAAAAAAGTCAAAATACCAGCGAAGGTACTGTGGCAGAAAATATAATTTTTATCATAATATGTGTGATTTCTGTAAACCATGTTATCATATTTAAATTTATATTATAATTTATATTAGTTAAATGTTACAAGATGCACAATACATGGAAATTGAGATTAAAAAGTTGAATAATTGAATGATTAGAAAATTTCTACATATCACGATATCAGTGTATGATGTTAGTACTTTTCTTTTATATTCGCAATAAATGAAGAAGGTTCTTGATTGAAAATATACCAGGCTCTAAGTGAAAAAAGTTGTACAAGCTCGGAAAAGAAAATACACGAAAAATACGAACCATGTGAATTTCTATCTTTAACATTCACATTACATGTACAAAATCTATAATAAATAGACGAATTATGTCAAAAATAGACTTCTATTTCATACAACTGCAAGTATTATATAATTTTAAGACAATTTTCTGCTTCTTGTATTATATCTTGTTCAAATATTAACTTAAGAAATACATTTGTATATAATTCATTATTGCAATCAGACGACCATTGTTGGAATTTTATACATACGATAAGTAGTAGAAGATATCTGTTGAAAAGTTATTTTCTTATGCCGGTTTTACATTGGGCAACAGTTGCGCGTGCAACTGCAACTTGCAATTGATAGCAGCAATAACTTGCAAATGCAATTTTTCTTGCTTTACATTGAGCAACATGCAACTTTAACATTTTTAAATTGTCAGCAACAGTATTACCAAAATAACTTATCAATAACTATTGTTTTGACATATATTTAATTCATACGGGCATTACGTGTGAATAAAAGGAGAAGTAATATTGTTTTGACATATATTTAATTCATACGGGCATTACGTGTGAATAAAAGGAGAAGTAATTTGAGCGTTGTAAGGTAATTTTAAATGTTATAAATACTTCTACAATTAAATTTTCATTGACGAAGGTTCCGATTCCCAACAATATTAAATATTTAACTTGCTCATCAGTCCATAGTACAGGCATAGTCAATTAATTAACTCGCACAATTTTTCTTGATGTTAATAAATGGATATCAAAAGATCACTGATCAAAATAAATACATAACCTATAAATGGCAAATAAACAATAAGTTGGCAGTACCGTAAATTACCAAGTTGCGCGTGCAATTGTTGCACGAATTAGAACATGCGCTATTTTCGTGCAATCGGTTGCGGCTATGTGTTGCTTGTGCAATTTTCATATTACACTATGCAATATTGCCTCTATTAATTGCAAGTTGCAGTTGCACGCGCAACTGTTGCCCAATGTAAAACCGGCATTACACATCTGTTCCTCATACAATCTTGTAGTATATTTATAAAATTTGATACTTCAATCGGTAATTTTGTAAGAATTATTACATCCCCCACTGCATTACATAATATTTGACGTCCTATCATTCGCATTTATTGCAAATATTTTATAAAATAGAAATTGCAAAATTATTCTGACATAAAACATAACCTTGCTTTGTTTCAATGAGGAACCATTTTTGTCATTTTTGTCCATTGTCGGCGCTGACTGGTGCACACCGCCTATAAAGAAATGACCATGCACGCGTCTCTTCCAAATTTTATACTTTTTTTATTGCATTATAAGATTATGTAAAAGTGCCACTTTTAACTATCCTGTTGATTGGATGTGAAAATATTTCGAATTTTTTCCATGTTATTTTAAATTGAAATTTTTAGCAACTGGTTAAATTATTGTAACGTGAAATTACTTACGCCTGAGTCAGAGAACACGCGACTTCGCAGCCTGAGCGAGTGTCTATTCTAAGCTATGACGGAATCGCCGCGGGCAATTTGACGACGTAAGCAGACCTGTTCAGACCTGTTACTTGGGTGACGTGATCTATTGTATTCGATGCTTTTATCTAGAAGAATGTTTCAATAGATTCTCGTATAAAGACACTGGAGTATATAAACCCAGTTAGGGAAAGCATTCGATAGTCTGATATAAACTAAGGTCGTGAAATGAATAGTTGGTTATATAAATAACCAGTCGACGAGTAGTGAACATAAATATATGTAGTTATATAAATAAATAAGAGAAATAAATATTGTTTAAATAAATAATCTTAGTGTTTAAGTATTTTATAATATTCTTACTCTTTAAATTAGTATTAATATTTGTTTATCATAGAGTTAGTTAATTTATTACCTTTTTAATATTTATTTATCATTTAATAAACTTTAATTTTAATTAATAATAATTATTTGATTTTTTTATACTTTACCCAAATAAATAAAATGTTTCATTATGTTATCCAATAGGGTATAAATTTTACAACTTAAAATCCGTTTTTTGTTATATGTCAAACTTGATTGGTGAAATTTTGTAACGACTTGCTTGCTTTCTTGTATTCAGACCCCAGTAAAAATTATACTCGGCTGCACTGCGGATGCAACATGGCCGTACTCGCTGCAGCACCATCACACCGGGTCTATTTGGAAAACAAGCACGGCCGCACGCCTTTTACTCAAATACGCTCTCACGGAATTGCGTCAAATGGACCTGGAATCTGATTTTGTAACTTTGAAATCTAATATATATATATATATATATATATATATATATATATATATATATATATATATATATATATATTGAAATCTATCAGAGTTCATATTTCCCATCCACCTATACACCATTAGGTGCAGATTTGAAATTGACTGCCCGAGAACAGCCGAAAACAATCTAAAGAGATAAATTTCGAACGTCGCTCGCTAAGTTCACTGTGTTTTCTTGTTTGTCTATTAATCGAAATATGATAGATTTTAATCTACAGTAGATTTCAAAGTTACAAAAGAAGACTTCTGGTGCGATCGGGTTGCTTCCTAGTATAAAAATTTGTACTCGGGGATAGTGGTATGAGTCGGGTAAATACCCAATGGGTAGGTAATTAAAATTTAGGTATATATCCGGTATTTATCCCGAGGTCTATTTAGCTACCCAATGGGGTCCTCCACCATAACAAAAAATAATAAAATGTACACTTATAGGCGGTGTGCACAAAAGTAGTCAGCGCCGACAGCGGACAAAAATGACAAAAGTGGTTACTCATTGAAACATAGCAAGGTTATGTTTTATGTCAGAATAAATGCGAATGAAATGACGTCAAATATTATGTGATGCAGTGAGGGATGTAATAATTCTTACAAAATTACCGATTGAAGTATCAAATTTTATAAATTTCCTAGAAGATTACATGAGGAACAGATGTATAAAAAAATAACTTTTCTGCAGATTTCTTCTACTAATATGAAAAATTCTTTTAGGTATACATATTTTGTCATTGTAAAAGATACTTATCGTATGAATAAAATTCCAACAATGGTCGTCTGATTGCAATAATGAATTATATAAAAATGTGTTTCTTAAGTAACTATTTGAACAAGATATAGTACAAGAAGCAGAAAATTGTCTTAAATTTGTATAATACTTACAGTTGTATGAAATAGAAGTCTATTTTTGACATAGAAATTCACATGGTTCGTATTTTTCGTGTATTTTCTTTTCCGAGCTTGTGCAACTAATTCCACTTAAAGCCTGGTATATTTTCTATTAAGAATCTTCTTCATTTATTGCGAATATAAAAGAAAGATGCTAACATCATACACTGATAACGTGATATGTACAAATTTTCTTCTTTCCAATCATTCAAGTTTTCCAACTTTTTAATCTCAATTTCCATGTATTGTGCATCTTGTAACATTTAACTTATATTATAAATTATAATATAAATTTAAATATGATAAAATGGTTTACATAAATCACACATATTATAAGAAAAATTATATTTTCTGCCACAGTACCTTCGCTGGTATTTTGACTTTTTTGATTGTCACATAACATATATAGCATTTTAAATATTTTCTTTATTCATTTCAATATACTATGATGTATAATATTCATACACAATAGCAACAACTCAAAATAAAATTGTAAATTGTATCACTTTATCGAAATGTCAAAGTTGATTCGGTACCCAAAAATGCCAATGTAGCCGATAGAGGCGCTGGCGCTCAAAATGTGCACATCGCCTATACTTATTAAGTACTACTCAATAAATAACGGTTCAGATAATTTTTTTTTATTATTTTGATAGATACTTGAAATTTGTCAGTGTCAATATGACGTTACACTATTGCTACGTTTCTCTCGTAGCCTAATATAGAGTCTGGTGCGAGAAAAAGGTAGCAATAGCAATATTGACATTAAAAATCAAATGCAGTTAAGGTATACTTTAGATTTAAAGACTTTGGCCGCATATTATGTAATAACTTCATTCATACTTCAAAATTTAGTGTCTCTAAATCCAAATCATAAAGCCAAACATTGTAAGGTCGAAACTTTAGGTTTATGATTTAGTTTGACGTCACAAACTTCACCAATGAGAACGATTTTGAAACGATATAGATATATACACCCATCTTTATTTAGTATTCACTTGGTGAAATCAGCTTTTTAAATAAACGCGAGAAGAGCATAGAGCTGTCAAAATTTAATTGCTGAAATATAACCAATAATGCCAAGCGAATGACAGTTTCGCGGCGAACGTGTATCTATTAAGTTTTGCTCTACCGATATTTTAATCTTGTTTTTGAAGCATTTACATAGATGTCAGTACAATCAAAACTAAATTAGATTTAAATTAAACTTGCATTTATGAATGACTTACTTAAATGTAAACAAAAACCATAAACCTAATTTTCATGTCTGAATGCACCTTTAAAGTAAAAACAATTATGGCTTTTTAATGCTACGAATTGCTTCAAAATTAAACGAGTGGAGGATCCCATTGTAAAACTTGTACGGAACTTGTTTTAACATATAAGTGATACATGTTTCGAATAATTTTTTTTTTCAAACGTCGTAGAAATAGCACTTTTTGTGACTTGATTCACAAGGTAGAAGTTTCATTTCTACGCCGCTGGAAATTTTCTACGCCGGCGGAGTAGAAACA
>OY720448.1:79584362-79614362 GCA_963082715.1 Harpalus rubripes | reverse complement strand
GAATATGTTTTATATATGTTTTGATAATATTGTATTCTGTATGTTCCTGACACGAAATAAATCCAAAAGTTAAAATAGAAAATAAAGTGTGTGTGTGTATCATATAGTGGCAGGTTTCAACTAAAAAATAAACCGTCCGCAAAAACTGGCAGAGAAGTGGCAGAGAAGTGGCCTAGCTAAATAATATTCGCCGTGCGTTAAGTGAGGTTATTATTGATTTTTTTAGGGAAATATACAAGCTAGTGAAGGTGTTCAACAACAGTCTCGCGTTCTGGTTTTCTACTTGTTTGCACCAGTCTCGAATGTTTCTTTCTATTACTAAATCACGCTTCATCGTGATATAATTGGTTCCAAATTTTAAGCCACGCCTCTTCGGGAATTTATTTTTTTGAGCACGTTCCCGCCTTTGGGACGTCCTTAAATAAAATGTAAAGAACTTAAATTAACTTTTAATGTGCTCTGAAATTTGCTTTTTTTTCTTTGAATTTTTCTAATTCACCAAAGTATGCTATATTTAACCCTTGCATATCAGTTCTTGCATTGATGTTGTTGCAATCATTCCTGATATGTGATATTTCAAGAAACATATGGTTGGAGAAATTTTGCTTTTCTTCTATAATCTTCAAATTTTCCAAATCGATGTTACTGTGGAAAATTATATATTGGTGTATAACGTATTTGGTGTATAAATTTTATTCTTTTATTAATATCCTTGAAATTTGATAAAATCACTTACGAAAATGACGTATGAGTTAAAATATTTTAGTCCTTGTACTTTGTTCATAAAATCAGTTTCATATTTGATTTTAAATTAAAATACACTATTTATAAATCGTTTTCACATAAAAAAATCGTTTTATAAATGTAACAGTTATTTGGCAATTAGATTCCTTTGAGCTTAAATCTTTCAATTGTGTTCTTCCTAGATTAAACCTGTTCATATATGGCTTTCAATATGACAATAACCAAGATATCAATCAATGCAAATTGTAAACATCCCGTAAATTACTATCTACAATCCCTTTGCTCCACTAATCACTATCCCTTGTGATTTACCTTTATCAAACTCGTCTCAGGACACAAGTACCAGTCACAGGTACAACTCACAAGACGCTACAGTAGTGCCTAACGACAAGTGCTCACTTGGGCAGACGTCACCGTATGATGGATCTCCTAGCACTAGCCAATTCTAAGACGGAGGGGAGGCATCCTTTAAAGTTCAAAGTTTGAAATATAGAACTCGTAGATACGTTCCTGCAAGATGATGTCCGCCTAATATGTAGAAAGATTGAAATCAGAATAAAGCTCGTTTTATAATATACTTTTTCTGGGTTACCTATACATTTTTTTAATTGAAACTAGATTTTAGTAGTTTCATACTAACAACTTTTTTACCTCCCGCTACCCTTGGTAAGGGAGGTATAGGGATCGTGCTAAAAATCGCTTATCGGGATTTTGGTAAATGACCACGTTTTAAGGTTCCTAGAATCCAATTTTAACATTTTCACGATGATGTCTGTCTGTATGTGTGTATGGGTGTATGTATGTGTGTGTGTGTGTGTGTGTGTGTGTGTGTGTGTGTGTGTGTGTGTGTGTGTGTGTGTGTGTGTGTATGTGTGGATCCTCCACTCGAATTCAAATACTATCATTCAGAAAATTTTGAAACCTTGTATTTAGAATTTTTTGTGTAGTGGAAAGAGCTCATTGGATATTGGTAAAAATCGGATAATAACCGGAAATGACACTTTACTAGAAGCTCAAAATAGTTTTTCTTCGAAAAATACCTACCTTTAAATGTTATTTTTTCGAGATTAATGTTATTATAAAAATTAATTATTAAATTTTCTATAGATTTGCATTATTATTTTTTCTATATATTTTATGGATAAATTTATAAAATTATCTATAAGTTAAATCCCAGGGCCTACGCTTTATACAAACAAAACGCTGTTATTCAAATGTATGTAACTGATAGATAAATATCACTTACAAAGAACTAATTATTTCATTATAATATTTAGTAACGTTTTAAAAAGTAAAAAGTAAATATAACAATAGAAAAAGAATTCAATACAGTTTCCAATTTTGCATTTCTATATTTGTTTCAGTTGATTTGATTCTATAAATATCTTCTACATGTAAATGTCCTTTGCGGTGGACACTGTATGCATCTCACTATTTTTCATTGTCCACCCACTTCTGATTTCACTGTTTGCAACACCCACGCGCGAGTGTGATATTCTACATATTGGTTTTGTACTTTTGTTGTTGCACGACAGGGTAATATTGCATACATTACTCCATTCCAGAATATTGTCGATCTGGGAGATTGCAGAACACAAAATTCAAGAATCTGGAGAAAGAATTTAATCAGAAGTTGGATAGATGAGATAGTTTGCGGAAATGAAAGAAAAAATGGGATAGGCGTGTTATTTTCTATCGTATTCCAAATCGCTGAGCTTGTAATGTTCTTGGAATGAGTCTTTAAAATGTTTCAAATCTTAATAATATAAGTATAATAATAGATAATTTTTATCCCTTTTATTACGCTTCTTATTGTAGCATAATGGTACTTGACAAAATTAACTATTTAAACTGTTTTGTTTGTAAGAAATATTTTCAACCAGAGGAACTCGTATACAAAATATTTTCGTACGATCTGATGTGGCCAGCACATTACTTTCCGCCAGTTCTATGTATTTTATATAAATTCCATACAGACAGTTTCTTGCGATTCTATATTTCCACTACATTACCTTCCCTCAGTTCTATATATTTTTCCATATAGAAAGTTTCTTAGTATTGGTTCTATAGTTGCAGTAAAATTATAACATAAACATACTATGTCAATTGCAATTGACATTGACATCTGTGAATCAGAATTGTTTTCAATATATTATACTTCGTTTCACGTAAGAAAATAGTGATGGGAAGATAGGTGTAGTTTGATTTTGTTGTTTGATTTAATAATATCGGGATATTCCCTAATCAAAAAACAAGATCAAACTGAACCTATCTTCTCATAACTATTTTCTTACGTGATACGAATTATAGCTGTTTCCAGTGTTATTGCATAGCTTGCTGCTTTATGAAATTTTATTTATTTATAATTTTTTAACTCTATATCCATTTAATATTAAGTATAAAATGTAACCAAATCGTATAGAGAGTAAAATATTCTTTAATATTTATAATAACAATAAATATGAAAAAATTATATTTAACAACGTTTTTTCAAGAAAAACTGTCAAAATCTTCAAATTAGTGTACTTCCGATCGACCAATTATAACCAGAAGCTAATCAGCTCTCTATATGGATGTAACGAAGAAGTAAATTTGTTGACAGTGAAAAGTCAACTCTCTTAAAATTGGCCAATCAGAGACATACACCTTTAACGTGTGTTTACCGTAATTTTACGCTACTAGGGTTTTATACAAATCAAATCTTGTTTAAAATGTGTGGGCGACTGAAATTTTCGAAAAATGTCAGTGTCATATTAAATTTGGTAAAGTGAATAAAAAAAGGCAAATTCTTACCATATATTCAGCCGCTGATTACTTGAAATGACAATAATATTTTCGTTTAACACATTTTACACAGTTGCTACAACACGTTGCACTGTACGATATAAATGATGATCTCGGATGACACCTTCGCTAACCTAAATTTGTTGACAGTGAAAAGTCAACTCTAAAGTGTCAAAATTACAGGAAGTCAAATAAATTTTGTACCTCACTAGTAGTATTTTTAAAACCTAGCAACCAGTTTTATTTTGTAATAATATCATCACACCTCCGGGATTGATGGATTAAAAAGTCTTGTAACTCCGTTATGCAAGCAGCCGCAAATTATTTTCTTCCATTGGTCGGCAACCTATTGTCGTCGGCAAGTGTCAGTTTCGTCTGGGGCGCGATGTGAGGCATCCTGTATATATCACAACGGCATATTACCCATTGGTGCGGGTGTGCTAATATCGGTACCGTGCGGGCGTTTATCAGACGTCACCTCACGTTCACTCATTGCTGGTGTGTAATGCATCACAGGGGTCACTTTTGTGCCATTGAAAATTGGAAATAAAAACAGGTACATGGCCGCGAGACCCCATAACATCTACGAAAGCAAATTTTTTCAATGTAGGTAACTGGGAAACAAATACACGTCTGCAAAGGACCCACATTGTGGACCAATACTATTATCAACGGTCTGCAAAGATATTTGTTTACTTTTTAAAAACAAATACCTATACTTTTTGTACATGTTAAAATGGCTGATTTATAGTAAATCAGTGGTTATAGTGAAAATGAATAAGCAGAAGACTCACGTCATCAATAAATATTACTAGATAATGACGTCACTTGTTACTACGTTTACATAGGGTCCTAATTTATTCTAGAAAATGCAATGCGTGTTGCATAACTAACTGTATACAATACATGCATGTAAGTAATTAAAATAATTAATAAAATTAAACTATTTTTGAAAATAATCATTTTCTTTTATATATTTATTTTTATTTATTTAGGTATTAATTTATTTGTTTATTACATATATTTGGATTTAATTATGTACAATTTAAAGTACATATATGTATGTACTCAACATATTTCACCATAATCAATACAATACATAATTATATTGCTAGATACTGCCTTCCCAATACCCGACGATTGGTCGTCCTCTCTTCTTTTTCCCTGGTGGTATCCACTGAAATATACGCTTTAGCCAGCTATTTTCCTCCATTTTCATTAAGTGACCGAACCATCTCTATTAATTACGCTGTCGTCTACATCGACGCAAGAGAAATGAAACCATTTTTTGCATTTATCACATTGGACCATGTCTTCTTCAGCATCAGGTCTTGGGCACTCATTACAATTTGATTCTGCCATTTTATTAGATTTTACCATGAAAATCTTTAAAGATTTTTGTTAAGATAACTTGTAGACTGTTCTTTTTAGCAATTTATTTATTTATTTATTTTATTAATTATTACAATCGTCGAAGTTGAAATTGGAATTAGGATTGTAATTGAATTGGAATTTTAATTACAATTGCTTTAAAGCTACAAATACAAATTAATTGTTAATTAATTAATTACATAATATTATATATAATAACTTACATTTTCAGTCTTTTACTTATTTTTAGATAAATCTTAACATATTTTTGACACTTTTTCAGATCTTTTTTATTTTTCTGCCTACTATTTTTATTAAAACAAAAAATATTTAATTTTCTCGTAACAACATTCGTTATTTGCTTCTGTGATTGCTTTGTTAAAGCTTTTGGCATGACTGCAGATGGATTATTTTGTAATATTTATTAAAACAAACCAATAATATTCAGGGCCTGGTTTAGGTCGTCTTAGCTCTAACCAAATGAAAGCACCCCAAAAACTATAATGAGACGAAAAAATTGTGCGCCCCCAAAATCTGTGCGCCCTAGGCTGCAGCCTAGTCAGCTTATCCGGTAATTGGGCACTGCAGTAATTCTCTAGCGTAAACACAACTCACAAAATACTAAATTCAGAAGAAACTAAAACGGTTTTTTTTATATTTTATTGACAGCAAAGTGACAGTTCAATATATTTTTTACAAAACAATAATACATAACTACTTTGATATTTGCAATCATTTATATTAATTCAAGTCACTTGTGCCTGGATGAGATGAGTTGACGATCACTGACGTGATCACTGACAATCAAGTGACAGGGATAGGATCGATATTTGATCGATTTTAAATTCAATGTAAACATGGACATTGTCAGGAGTGCTACCGTTATGATACGAAAATTAACTACATTTATTTCAAATAATTTTGTATTCCCTAAAAGGAATAAGGATTGACTTGGATATGAAGGTAAATTTCATTAATATATACGTTTCTTAATACTAGTATTTTTTATTCCTTCTTTTTTAAAAAATAAATAACACCCAATAATTTCTATAAGTTATATTTCGTTTTATAAGGTTTTTTTCAGGTCGATGACGTGAGTCTTCTGCTTATTCATTTTCAGTATAGTAAGAATATTGTAAAATTTTGATATGGGCATTGTTATCGAGTAAATGGCGAAAAACTTAAGAATGCCGCCATTTTTACCAATTTGCGGGAGGTTTACTTGGCCCGATTTCCGGAAACTTTTGATATGTTGCTCAGCGCATTTTTCTGAACAGTATTCCGTTTAAAAAGCTTTTGTTGCAATTTCTTTGGGATAGAGGATCTTCTTTCAATAGATTTTCTGAATTAATATGAAGTATAATTAAAAAGGAATTTTGCTTCATTTATTATAGAAAATTAAAAGATCTTTAAAATAAAATTCTAGATTCAGATACTATAACTATGTTTACCAAATATATCGGGATATAAACGTTGTTGAAATTATGTGTTTGCTAAAGCATACCTTTAAGTAAGGAAGGTATTGTCTTTGGTCAAAAAATTCGATGATGAGTTTTTAATCAATAAGCATGTTTTAGGGTACCTAGAATACGAATTTACTATTTTTACGATGATGTCTGTATGTGTGCGTGCGTGCGTGCGTGCGTGTGTGTGTGCGCGTGTGTGTGTGTGTGTGTGTGTGTGTGTGTGTGTAACAAAATTTTCGTCTGCGATAACTCTAATACTACAGTTACAAAAATTATAATTTTTTCGTATACATCTTCGTTACATCCATATGAAGATCTGATTAGGTTTTGGTTACTATTGGTCAACCGGAAGTACCTTCATTTGAAGATTTTAACAGTTTTTCTTGAAAAAACTGTGTTAAGTATCATTTTTTCACATTTAATGTTATTATAAATATTAAAGAATATTTTATTCTCTATACGATTTGACTGCATTTTATACTTAATATTAAATGGATATAGAGTTAAAAAATTATAAAGAAATTAAATTTCATACAGTAGCCATAGCTATGGAAACTGCTACTATATTAAGAAAATTCTGATTGAAAGATGTCAGTGTCAAGTGAAATTGACATAGTGTGATTGTCTTATAATTTTACTGGAAAAATAGGATCTTTTGCTTTCTATGTATGGAATTTGTATAAAATACATACAACTGCTTTAAGGTAATGTACAAAAAATAATAATAATAATAAATCTTTTATTTCTGCAGATACATTACACTGTATATAGAAAACGTCATAAAATAATAATTTTCTGTATCAAATTTGCATAAAATACATGCAACTGCCGGAAGGTAATGTACAAGAAATAGAATATTTAATTTAGCAAGGAACTTTCCGTATGAAATTTGCACAAAATATATAGAACTGACGGAAGGTAATGTGCTGGCCACATCAGATTTTTTGTTTTTTACGTCGTTTGTGTATTATAACTGACTTTGGCATGACACAAACTAACTGTTCCTACGGAAACATGGTTCTGTTATTATCAAATCAATTTGCATAAATAATACATTATAAATCTTATAATGCAATCAGTATTTTATATTTTCTGTTTATTCTTAAAAAAATATGTAATAAGACGCCTCTTTAACCGTCCAATAAGCAATCTATCCGAACGAGTATCCCCTTGTACGTCACTGTGATCTCCGTAATCCTGTTCGTCGCACCCTTGTGATAAGAAATGGCACCATGTGCTCAGAGATCCAGCTTCCAGCAGGTTTCAGCCTGCCTGCCTTGCCTAACACTTCTATTGGGATTATGTTATATGCTTGCACTGACGACGAGACATATACGATATACGCCTTACTAGAAGCAGACGAGCAACTCAATATACATACAGTATGTAAACAATAATGCTATGTGCACAATTATTACAGTATAGTATACATAGGTTAGGGAAAATCATAACCGAGAATACATACATACATACATAAAATCACGCATTTCCCACTTAGTGGGTTAGCACAAACAGGACCGGGCCGATGCCTTGTGGCGCCTGAGGCAAGTTTCAAAACGGCGCCTTTAATTTTTTATCAAAAAAGAACTCATATTGTTATTGATTAACAATAGAAGCAAGAACGAAAATTGTATTGAGCAAAAAAAAAAACCTCATCTACTTATTATTTTCATGTGACCCATCCCAATATTTTGAAATACCACATTCAAATTAATATGGCCACCAAGGCCGCTCCGTGGGTATAAGATGCCTTTGTATTATGTTATATTTTAGCGCCCCTTCCCCCTAATGATGTAAAATTTGCAAATTAAAGTTTAAACTATACTTTCTGTTCTTCAAAAATGCTAGATTTAATATATTGATGAAATTTTCCTAGATTCATTCTTGTAATCAATAGATTATAATCTAAATCGTTTGTTGTAATCAACAATTTTATAACAGATTTCAGGATTTATGTGCATTTGATTCTTCGCAAATGATAGGTAACTAAATATAGGATTCATTGTGGGATCCATTCATGTAATCAATATTCTTGAGTTATAATCAATATATTCATTGTTGTAATCAACATTTTCATATATATTATTTCAATATAACAATGCTAGAATAATAACGAACCGATCGGTACGATAATTATTTTACTTATAACTAGAGCTCTAATGCAAACAAATTAAAAAAATCTGATGTGGCCAGCACATTACCTTCCGTCAATTCTATGTATTTTATATAAATGTCATACAGAAAGTTCCTTGCAAAAGATTATATTTCTTGTACATTACCTTAAGGCAATTGTATGTATTTTATACAAATTCCATACAGAGACTAGAAACTCTAGCAAAAGATCCTATATTTCCAGTAAAATCATAACACATACATACTGTCAACTTCACATGACACTGACACCTTTCAATCAGAATTTTTTTAACATAGCAGCTGCTTCCAGAGTTATAGCATAGCTGACTAATATATTATGATATTTAATTTCTTTATAATTTTTACCTTCCGTCACCTTTAGGTAAGGAAGTTATTGTCTTTGGTCAAAAAATTCGGTGGTGAGTTTTTGATGAATAAGCACGTTTTAGGGTCCCTAGAATACGATATTACTATTTTTACGATGATGTTTGTATGTGTGTGTGTGTATGTATGTGTGTGTGAGTGTGTGTGTGTGTGTCTGTGTGTGACAAAATTTTCTAATGCAATAACTCTAATACTATAATTCCAAAAATTATAATTCTTTCGTATTCCTCTTCGTTACATCCATCTGAAAAGCTGATTAGATTTTGGTTATAATTGATCAACCGGAAGTACCCTCATTTGAAGATCTTAACAGTTTCTCTTGAAAAAACGATGGTAAATATCATTTTTTCACATTTAATGTTATTATAAATATTGAAGAACATTGTATTCTCTATACGAATTGAATGCATTTTATACTTCTTATTAAATGGATATAGAGTTAAAAAATTAGAAAGAAATTAAATATCATATATAATAGTCAGCTATCTATAACTCTGGAAACAGCTGTTATTAAGAAAATTCTGATTGAAAGGTGTCAATGTCAAGTGCAGTTGACAGTATGTTTATGTTATAATTTTACTGGAAATATTGGATTTTTTGTTCTGTATGGAGTTTGTATAAAATACATACAACTGCCTGAAGGTAATGTACAAGAAATATAATCTTTTGCAAGGAACTTTCTGTATGACATTTATACAAAATACATACAACTGGACGCAAGGTAATGTGCTGGCCACATCAGATTTTTTAACTCTATATTAGTTTAATATGAATTATAAAATGCATTCAAATCGTATAGAGAATAAAATATTCTTTAATATTTATAATAACATTAAATGTGAAAAAATTATATTTAACATCGTTTTTTCAAGAAAAACTGTTAAAATCTTCAAATGAGGGTACTTCCGGTTGACCAATTATAACCAAAATCTAATCAGCTCTTCACATGGATGTAACGAAGAGGAATACGAAAGAATTATAATTTTTGGAATTGTAGTATTAGAGTTATCGCATTAGAAAATTTTGTCACACACACACACATACAGACATCATCGTAAAAATAGTAAAATCTTATTCTAGGGACCCTAAAACGTGCTTATTCATCAAAAACTCACCACCGAATTTTTTGACCAAAGACAATACCTTCCTTACCTAAAGGTGACGGAAGGTAAAAATATATTTTCACTTCTATCACGTTAATTTATAAGTTTTATAACAATTTTGTCTTTACGAATAAGAGCATTTTATAAATATTTACTATTATTTACTTTACTGTCTTGAAACAGCGCCCCTCAAAGTCTAAGCGCCTTTGGGCAGTGCACAACCTGCCCACCCGCACGGAGCGGCCCTGATGTCAACGAGTGTAAGAGAAAAATTATGGCTTAATTAACATGAAATTTCTATGTATTTCAAAATATATTTAATATTTAAATATAAAAAGTCATGGAACATCAAGAATGCAGAAAAAGGAACAAATGTTATAAGTGCATTAAATTATTAAGAAATTTTTCGGCTGTTTATTAAAATTGTATATTTTTAGTATGGCGCCTGTTTCAACCCGGCGCCTGAGGCGGTCGTCTCACTGCCTCACCTATCGGGCCGGCCCTGGGCACAAACCCGAAAGGATAAAAATAACATAAAAAAAATCAGTCTCTCTTTCAACCACATTCTTACTAACCTGATATCATAGGTACAACATATATCCTCACTCTTAACATATTAAGTGATTTTCGGTAGCGGAATACCGCAACCGGACCACAATAATAGTTACGAAACAATCATCCTTCGCCACACATTCCTGTCTAAGCACACTTCTTTCGCCTAGGCCACATTCATAATCGCATTTATACACGCTCTTCTTCTCTTCCCACTCGGAAACTTTCTCTCTTTTAGTACCTTATCATTCATATCCATCCACTTACACACTGGACGGCCACGCAATCGAACATCCTCAATTTCACCAAGATATATACGCTTTACAAGACGTTCACTCTTCATTCTCTCCACATGACCAAACCATCTCAACTGGCTCATTCCTACTCTCTTAACAACATTCTTCCTAACCATACATTCTTCATACACCAAATTATTCCACACGCGATCCCGTCTTACATATTCACATACTCCACGTAAATACCTCATTTCCACGGCAGTCACTCTCTCTCAAATATATCTGACGGAATCTATAATAAGCTGTGGGTATCTTGCAGACTGTTGACTTTTTTCATGTGCACAAAAATGTAACAATTTACACCTACTTATTACATGAACAATGCTAAATGAAGAAAAAAAATCTGGTGTGGCCAACACAATACCACCCGCCATTTACAGCCCGACTGACAAAAAAGATTAAGTTAAGCCCTATGTTTGGATTAGCGAATTTTACTCTAAATTTGACAGTTTATTTCTTAAAATATAGTCTAATCTAATACAAGTAACTACCTTTTTTTTAAACCCCTCAACAGGATTAAATCCCAATTACAGAGTGGGTTCACATTCACACACATCCATGCCTCAGTGGGATTCGAACCCAGAGCCCCGAGGGCACTCATGACATGAGGTTTTGCTCTAACCATTGCGCCACCGGAGCTATAATAAAATGAAGATTAAATTTTAAATACCGGGATAGAATAGAATTCACTAATCCAAAAATGAGAATTAGCTTAAACTTTTTGTGAATCGTTAATTTTTATTCATCTAAATACATACCTACATATTCACTTATGCTGAAAACTGTATTGAATTCCTTTTCTATTGTTCTATTTACTTTTTTCTTTTTAAACGTTACTAATATTATTTTGAAATGATTAGTTCTTTGATAGTGACATTTATCTGTCTGTTACATACATTTGAATTACTGCGTTTTGTTTGTTTAAAGCGTAGACTCTGAGATTTAAATTATAGATAATTTTATAAATTTATCCATAAAATATATAGAAAAAGCCTTAATGCAAATCTATAGAAAATTTAATAATCTTTAATTTTTATAATAACATTAATCTCGAAAAAGTAACATTTAAAGGTATTTTTTGAAGAATAAATATTTTGAGCTTCTAGTAAAGTGCCATTTCCGGTTATCCGATTTTCACCAAAATATAATGAACTTATGGGCTCTTTCCATTACAGAAAAAGTTTGAAATACAAAGTTTAAAATTTTTCTGAATGATAGTATTTGCAAGTGAAGGATCCACACACATACCTACACACAGACATCATTGTGAAAATGTTCAAATTGGATTCTAGATTACCAAGGGTAGCGGAGGTAAAAACCTCCCGTCAATTCTATATTTAAAATAGCAATGAGCTTTAAGTAAAGTATCACTTCCGAAGAAATAAATCTGATGTGGCCAGCACATTACCTTCCGTCAGTTCCATATATTTTGTACAAAATCCATACAGAAAGTTTCTTACACAAGATTCCATATTTCAAGTACATTACCTTCTGTCAGTTCTATGTATATTTTACAAATTTCATACGGAAAGTTTCATGTACCTAAGAGATTCTATATTTCCAGGAAAATTATAACACAAACATGTCAATTGCATTTGACACTGACATCTGTCAATCAGCATTTTCTTACTATAGTAGCGGTTTCCATGATTATAGCAAAGCTAGCTGCTTTATGAAATTTATTTTTTTATAACTTTTTAACTCTATATCCATTAAATATAAAGTATAAAATGTAATAAAATCGTATAGAGAATAAAATATTCTTTAATATTTATAATAACATTAAATATGGAAAAATGATATTTAACAGAACGTTTTCAAGAAAAACTGTTAAAATCTTAAAATGAGAGTACTTCCGGTTGACCAATTATAACCAAAATCTAATCATCTCTTCACATGGATGTAAAGAAAAAGAATACGAAAGAATTATAATTTTTGGAATTGTAGTATTTGAGTTATCTATTCCGAAAAAATCGTCACACACACACACACCCACACAGACACATACACACACACACCCACACAGACACATACACACACACACACACACACATACACGCACATGCACACAAACACACATACACTCAGGCATACAGACATCATCGCAAAAATAGTAAAATCGTATTCTAGGGACTCTGAAACGTGCTTATTTATTTATTTAAGTACAATGTCCGACAGGCTACACATCCTTACTTGGAGAAGGAATATAAATACATACAAATAATGTATAACAATGTTACAATAAATAAAGCATTATATTATAAATTAATATTTTTAATATTATGAAGAATCTTACTAACATTCTTATCACAAATATCAGAAGATGAACATAAAGAGTTGTAAAGTTTGCATAGATTATTTAAAGGCGAGCGTGCAGCTATATTAGTGCGCTCAGAGGGTAAATAAAAAGGAGTGAATGTCTGGTAGCATAGCCCTGGTAGACGAGTAGGGTACACGGAAATTGAGAAAAAAAAAAGAGATAAAGGATCATCGATACAAGAGTGAATTAATTTATACAAATGTATTATATAAATTTTAATTCTGCGTTGTTCCAAAGTATCCATTTGCAATATATTTAATAAAATGTTATATGTTACATCTCTAGGAGGGTAATAATTAATAATTTTAAAATAAATATAGCTCAAGATTTTTTTCTGGATTGCTTCAATAGCTTTAATTTGAACATTATAAATTGAATACTATATAATTGTACAGTATTCCAATCTAGATCTAATAAGAGAGTAATATAAGGTAAATATTGATTGAATATTATTAAAATTACGAGTATTTCTAATAATAAACCCCAGTAACTTATTCACCTGTGCAAGAAATTTTTCAACATGTGTATTATAAGTTAATTTCATATCAAATATAAAACCCAGGCCAGATCTGTAGTAGTCGCACCTCTGAGTAAAATAGTATTATTAATATGGCAATTATAATTAATTGTCGAGTGCTTACGCGAAAACGATAATACTTTGCACTTATTTAAATTTAAACTTATGCTATTATTAACACACCAATGATAAATATTATTCAAAACATTTTGTAATAAATCACAATCTTCATCATTAATTATTTGTTGGTAAAGTTTAAGATCGTCAGCATAGAGACACATATTATTAGAAATTATGGGAGCAATGTCATTAATAAATATAAGAAAAAGAAGAGATCCCGAATTAGACCCGTGAGGTACACCGGATGTTACGATAAATTCATTTGATTTACAATCATAAATTTGTATATAAAAAGTACGGTTGCTTAGATATGAAGACATTAGATTAATTAATGATGTAGAAACAGAGAAATTATTAATTTTTTGAATTACAATTGAGTGATCTATTTTGTCAAAAGCTTTGGCAAAGTCTGTGTAGTTAAAAATTTCAACTTAAGTTTACATTTTCCTGAAGAAGGCATATTATTATTATTATTGTGATGTATTCCTTATAATTTTACATCATCAAAGCTGCCATCTCTTGATTTAGGTTCCAAACACAGCTTTAAATTATCCTTTCTCGATGTTGGTATATTTTCTTCACATTTGACGGGCCCTTAACCGAGTGATATGTGTCTATATCTACTGTCTACTGTTTCTCTAGTTTATTTGCATTTTCACATCTCATTTTAAACGCAACGTTATTGTTTACAACCCCGGCAATACAATGAAGCTACTGGTGCGAATTGCTGAAGGCAGAACAGATGGGGGTAGAAGATGAGAATGAGACTGATGCAAAATCGGGCCATGTCATATTGTTCTCCATCCAAACGCGGGTATTGATTTCTGAATTCGCACTTCATACGAGAAATTATTTAAAAGAGAAAATCAGATAGAAAATCTTTAAACTTTTGAGTAAGAAAGAATTCACAGCAGTATCGTAGCAACATTTTTTATTAGGAAGAGAAAGAATCGTTGGCGTATGTCTATTTAATTTATGTCTAACGTGACCATACGTCTCGCTTTGGGCGGGACAGTCCCGCTTTCATGTCTGTCCCGTTGTCCCCAGCGAGAGCAAAAATGTCTCGCTTTTGCAAACGGACCAAACGATAATATATTATACCTTGATTTTTGATTTATTTTGATTACCAGGACTAACATCAACAAATCATGTAATGAGCTCCATTCCTTCTTGAAAACTAGATCCGACATTCTGAAACTGATTTGCTTCGCCGACAAATATAAAACAATAAAACAAATGCGTCTGCAACTGCAATCTAACGTCTAAGATAAATTCGGGTTACATATTATTAATACATTGTTACCATGTCTTTGTTTTTGAATAAAAAGTAAAATAATTTATTTTTTACAAAATTAAATGGCTCATCGTTTCATCATTTTACGACAGTTTACAATGAGGTGTTGCAAAAAAAATTAACATATCTTTTTTCTTTTGAAATTCGAATAAGTACGTTCTACAGTGTGATTAAATATGATTTTCTGTTCAAATTTCTGTATATATTAAGCACAGTAGCAGTTTAAAAATATACTTTTTGAATTGGCGCCAAATTACACTGTCTGTGGTGGCATCAGACATATATTAGCCAATGGCAAAACTGGAAAGATGATAAAAAAAAACAAATGTATTATACATCAACGTCAATGATTGCTTTAATGACAACTGTGTGACATAAGGTCTGACTTATAGTGCAGCGTGATTTTTGGATCTTTAGCGTAGTTCTTAGTTATTTATTATTATATTATAGCGTTATATTTCATAGTTTCATGCCCAGTATTATAAAAGATGGATAATTAAAGCACTAGCAAAGTAAAATTTACTCCTGAAGTAAAATAGTTCATTCCAGAGATTTTCGTCAAAACAAGAATAAAAATACTAGCTAAGTAAATCTACAGAATAAATTACTCCACTGAGGTTCGAGGAAGTAAACTTTATTGTTTAAAATAAATTTGACACATGTGAACATTAATTAAATTAAATTTAATATAAATTTAATCCCATATATTATTTTTACATTTATTTATCTCCAACATGTTTTCTTTGTCTATTTCTGAGTAATTTTGCCCCGTTCTCTCTTTTTCCCATTTTAGTTGACACATGACACTTTATGATACACACACTTTATTTTGTATTTTGACTTTTGGATTTATTTTGTGCCAGGAACATACAGAATACAATATTATTAAAACATATTTTATATAAAACACATTCCAGCGACATATTGTTTGGAATAGATCTTCTTCAGTTGGAGATTGACATTATCGTCAGTAGTGGTCTTAAGCAATACCGTCTAATAATATTTTATCCTGGATTTATCAATCTCTCTTATGGTCTAATAGTGCAAAGATTAGCCGGTATAAGAAAACGTAGCCTGAGTGCATCATTTTCCAGCTAAAAAATAAATGTAATTAATAGTTCTTATTTAATTATAAAAATATTTATATTTACATCAAAATGATCTTTACAACAAAGAAGTTTTGATTTTGTTTTTACCTTTAGTTGCGACAACCATTTCATTCTTCGTTCTTCATTTTGAGGCACTATGTTTTGTGTTTCCTTATTATCAGTTCTATTTGGGCACACTGCACAAAACACTTTTTTACAACCATGTTTGATTCTTTCCAAATACAAAAATCAGTAGTAGTTGACAGATGTCATAAATGTCACTCGTTTAAATTCCGTCGGAGGCAAATGTAAGCCGCACCCTCATTGGTTAGGTTTATTCTGACGTCATCAGGCGAAAGGGGAAGCGGAAATTCAAACATTATAATTTCAAAGACAATTTTCTCATAAATAAAGAATAATACGAAAAAAAATAAAAAATAGGGGCTAAATATTTTTTCTTATTCTTTTGATTAAAGCAAAGAAAAAAAACCGTACAACACCTCATTATTGATATTTTGTGTAATACGACGTTGATATTCTGTATGATACGACGTACGATCGTTTGTGATCTGCTTGTTCTAAGTCAACAATCCGTTAAATATATTCTCTTTTCTAAAATGTTCCATGATCTAGAAATTTATTTTTGTACACGAAATAAACTTCACATCCCTTTAAAAAATGTAACTTTTAATTATAAGGCATTCTGTAGCGCCGTTTACACCCCCTCCCCCCCTCCCATCGCGCTGTCCTGTTCTTAGGTAAAAAATAAACGGTCACGTTAGGTATGATAGATATACTTAAATATGCCACTACTATCTAACACTCCAAAAATAGCAGTGAGGTATGTCGTAGAGTACTACACTACCATCTGTACTAATGTTTATCCAGTGACGTTGACATTTGAATCAAATTATCATTTTATGGTTTATGTCAAGTCTATATTTTTGTTTTAAGCAAAAACGTAGGTGAAGATAATAAAACTTTGAGAAAAGCATTATTTAAAAAGGAACAAAAGTTTCAAATAAAATAGATTTATTTTTTCATATAAAATGTATCCATAAATATTGCGCATTGTGTGCCTTTGGGTACGGTATAAAGTGAAGTTATCTGCAAGTAATATTATATCAGACGGTTCATGAATGTCCTTGAATAGTCATCTTTAAAATAGTACATTAAAACACAAGTATCATATTGGAAAACGAGCCGCTAGGCGAGTTTTACAAGGGACGAGTGCGTTAACGGCCTTATGATACATGTTTTTTCTTTTGAGGTAATTTTACAATTAGATTTAAAAAAAAGACTTGTCAAAAATATGTCTAACATTTGAAATTTCACATTTTGACAGTTTGTGTATTGTGTGATACTGACCAATACTGACTGATTGTTTACATTAAAACGCATCAAGCATGATATAATTATGGAAAAGGAAAACCAATACTTACAATGTACTCCACCGGTTTATTAATGAACCACCTGATTTGACATATCTTGTAATAAAGGTAAATTTATCAAATAACGAATAGGGATCGCTGGTTCGTGTTTGTTATTATCATAAATAAAACTCTTTAAATAATGAAATACATTAATGAACAATTTATTGATCTACACTTTTACATCCCACCATTTTGTCAACACATCCACTGCTCAGTTGCATACATAACAGCAACAGCTGTTCTTACATTCTTCAATACAAAACATATGTTATATTTGTATTTGGCACTTATGTCTAAATCATATTTAAAAATTTAATATTCGACAGTTTGCTTCGATGCGGAATTGAAAATTATGGATCGTAAAATTTTCATATTTACTTGCAAGTAGCCACAAATTGAGTTGACAGTGTCAACATTTCAAGTGACGTGCACCATACATTTCAAAACCTGCCTGATATAACAATACAATCAGCTGAAAATTGCAATATTACCGTAAAATTAAATTGTAATCAATACAACTTACCGTTTAAATTGTTTTGACAAAGCAAATCTGAGCACATTGTTTCTTGTTTCATAATTAATTTTAACTTCACAGATTCTTCTTTTTGAACTAACACAGCTATAGCTATAAATTCCTCTTCTTTCTAGTCCTATCACCTGGAGAAAAAATAAAAATCAATAATTAGAAGTAATATTTCAACCCAACATAAACAACTTACCATTTTGAGGTTATATGTAAATCATCTGTCATGACTGCCACCTACAGAATTCGAAAGGCGCTAAAAACAGTACATTTATAGATCTTCTAAACGTCGTGTTTTCAGTGATAAACAGTGCTTTTATAGACTCAAGAACATCAAAATAGAAAATAGTATATTAAAACACAAGTATCATAAGGCAACCTGTTACGAGTCCAAGTTTGAAAAAAAAACAACAGGCCTTATGATACATGTTTTTTTATACTATTTTTTCTATTGAGGTAATTTTACAATTAGATTTTTTGAAAAAGTACTTGTTAAAAATATGAGTTGGTGTTTTTTATCAGTTATGTTGGTAGCGCTTCCCGCTAAAAACTGAAATTTCACATTTTGACAGTTTGTGTATCTTGTGATTTTGTCTGATTGTTTACATTAAAACATTGTATCAAGCATTATACAATTATGAAAGAGAAAAACCAATACATACAATGAACTCTAAGGTTTATTAATGAACCATCCTGATTTGAGATATCGGTGGTTCGTGTTGGTTATTATCATAAATAAAACTTAAATATAGGTGTGAAGGATGAAGGACGTTAGGTGGACCATCAAGCCTTTTTATTGAGAAAACAACATATAAATAAAACTCTTTAAATAACGAAATACTTTAATGAACAATTCATTGATCTAGACTTTTACTTTCCACCATTTTGTCAACACTCACAGCTCAGTTGCACAGATAACTGCAACAGCTGTTCTTACAATTTTTAATACAAAACATATATGGCATATATTCGATAGTTCGCCACAACGTGGAACTGGAAATCATGGATTAAAACGTCAACTTTTCATATTTGTTTTGCTAGTAGCCGCCACAAATTGAGTAGACAGTGTAAATATTTTCAAGTAACGTGCATCATACATTTCATAACCTGCCTGGAATAACAATACATTCAATTCAAAATTGCATTACCATAAATTTAAATTGTAATAAATAAAGCTTACCGTTTTAATTATTTTGACAAAGTGAACCTGAGCGCATTGTTTCTTGTTTCACAATTTTTTAGTTGAAATTTTAACAACAGATTCTTATTCTTTCTTAACTAACACAGCTATAGCTATAAATTTCTTTTTTTTTTTCTAGTCCTATCACCTAGAGCAGGGATGGCGAACCAATGGCACGCGACACAATATTTTTGGCACATCACTGATCACAAAACTCAGTATGATGCACTACGAAAAAAAGTGTGAAGTAGGTATTATATGACGAGCGAACGCGAGTGATCCCTACGCTACGGAATGTTCGGGTGCGGTGCGCGGGCTGCGATTTGAAAAAATATATCAACGATTTAGAAATACATGAGAAACCAGACGAAGACCAAGTTACTGAAGAATTTATTTCTGTGATTGATTCTTCAATCAAGGAATTTTCAGCGAGATTTTCTCAGTTCAAAGAATTATCGGAAATACTCAAGTTTATTATGTACCCTGATGTGACGTCATTTGATAAACTGAATTCGTCCCAATTCGATTGGTTGGAAATTGAAGAATTTGAAATGCAGCTGATTGAGTTCCAGTCTAGTTCAATATAGATTCAAAAATTTATTGAAACAAGGAAAGAGTTAGAATTAATTGAAACAGAAAGATTGACAATATAAGTGAAAATGCTAATAACAAAATTTTGGAAACATGGAATGCGTTACCAGACATATTTAATTGTTTGAAGAAGCTGGCTCATGATATTTTAACAATATTTTCATCAACCTATGCCTGCGAGTAATTATTTTCAGAGATGAATAACATTAAAGACTCGGTTAGAAACCGTTTGACAGATGACTCCAGTTCAGCATGCATTCTGCTGAAAGTAACATCTTACAACCCTAACATATGTTATTTGTCATCGAATCTGCAACAACAGAAGTCACACTAATTTTACTTTAATTTAAATTACGCGTATAATTGAACCATTGCAAAATGTTCCTATTTTTTTTGTAGTAAATAAAGAGTTTTGAGTTGATAGTATTTATTATTATTATTATTATTATTATTATTATTATTATTATTATTATTATTATTATTATTTTCCCAATAATCACAAAGCCAAAATTATTTGATGGCACGTCTATGACCTCATTAAACATTTCTTTAGAAAAATGGCACGTTGATACGTAAAGGTTCGCCATCCCTGACCTAGAGAAAGGATAAAAATCCACAATTAGAAGTAATATTTCAAAACAAACATTTTACCATTTTGAGGTTATCTGTCAGTTATGAAAGCATGACTACCATCTCTAGAACATGAAAGGCGCCAAAAATAGTACGTTTATAGATCTTCTAAACGTCTTGTTTTCAGTGATAAACAGTGCTTTTATAGACTCATAAGAACACCAAAATAGAAAAACATATTAACCTAACTTGATAGATAAAACGGCAAACATTATTTGTTAATTTATCTGTTTCAATTCCATGGCTATCGCTATTTTTGAGCTGATTTTCTGCCTTTTCATACCCAATTACTGCCGCTACAAAGCATGTAAAATTAATTTTGCTTATTAATTCAGATGCAGAATTTTAATCTCTACAACTTTTGTTTGAAGCATTTTTACCTAAATAATTTTGTTGAATTTTATAGTGCTTAAAATTTATATAAATTTTGGAAATATTCCAGTTTCCTTACATAATGTACCTAATATGTTTTATTCATATTTTGAATGTCGCAAAATTGCTCTTATTTAATTTTGGTATTTTGTATATTTTATCTTTTTAATAACGTGTATACATCTTAAAAGCTTTCATATATACGTACAAGAATACACAAGTTGGAAAAATTTAGAAGCTGACCTTTCTCTTTCTTTCATAACCTTAGCACATTATTCATTTCATTGTTCCGCCTTATAAATAGAAAAAAAATTATTATATTTGAATTCATACATATGTATGCTTCATATTTTATAAATAATAAAAAGAAAATTCGTCTGTATTTATCTTATATTTCTTTTATATATTTTGCTCCAGAAAAGTTAATATTTGATAGAATACTACATAAAAAAGCTTTGTCACGTTCTTTTGCTTTGGAATCTGATTGAAGTAATAGAAAAATATTTGAATGTCTGTTATCTTTAGGGAATTGTCAGCAAAAAATTGCATATTCTCCTATCTACGATATTGAGTCAATATTACTTTTTGCTGAATTATATTTTTCATAAAATCGCAATATAAAATATTTCATATATATATTTTTAGTGTCGCCTTTTTATGAATGTAGGTTCATATATTGTTCAATTTCAGCTAAAAATTTTTTTTAAAGCAGTGTTTAAATAATCTGTATAAAACGCAGTGGATGATATTGAAGGGAATCCAAGCAAAAAAGTGATGCGTCCCTGAAAAATAAAATTGACTGACAGTAAATTTCCATTTAGAAACTTGTCAATATATTTAATATTATTGTCAATCATGATTGGAAGTCGCTGTAAATGTGTACAGAGAGAAGGTAAACCAGTTGGAAAAGTTTAATTACTATAATTATTTTCACAAAATTAATTAAATTGTTCTTTTAAATTAATTTATTATTAATTTGCTGTTATTGCAGAAAATTATAAGTAATGTAATGACAAGAGAGTGAGAATAAATTGAAAATAATTTGAGAGCTTTTTAGCATTGACCATTTGGTAATAGGCGATGTGCACGTTTTGAGCGTCAGCGCCTCTAACGGCTACATTAGCATTTTTGGTTACCGAATCAACTTTAACATTTCGAGAAAGTGATATAATTTACAATTTCATTTTGAGTTGTTGCTATTGTTTAGTGGAATAAGTTGCATAAACTCGGAAAAGAAAATACACGAAAAATACGAACCATGACATTAACATTACATGTACAAAATATATAATAAATGAACGAATTATATCAAAAATAGACTTCTATTTCATACAACTGCAAGTGTTATACAATTTTAAGACAATTTTTTGCTTCTTGTATTATATCTTGTTCAAATATTAACTTAAGAAACACATTTTTATATAATTCTTTATTGCAATCAGACGACCATTGTTGTAATTTTATTCATACGATAAGTATCTTTTACAATGAGAAAATATGTATACCTAAAAGAATTTTTCATGTTAGTAGAAGATATCTGTTGAAAAAATATTTTCTTATACATCTGTTCTTCATATAATCTTCTAGAAAATTTATAAAATTTGATACTTCAATAGGTTAATTTTGTAAGAATTATTACATCCCACACTGCATCACATAATATTTGAAGTCCTATTATTCGCATTCATTGCAAATATTTTATAAAATAGAAATTGCAAAATAAACATAACCTTGCTTTGTTCAATGAGTAACCATTTTGTCATTTTTGTCCGCTGTCGGCGCTGACTACTTTTGTGCTCACCGCCTATAGGGCGCGAGCAGACACGTGACTCGAGCGTCCTTGACGTGCTAGGAATCAGCTGATTTGTGTGCGATTGTCATTTTGACAAGAATAATGTCATTTTGACGACACCAATGTTTTGACTTATTTTAATTTTGTACTGTTGAGAAGTTATTATTTTTAATTTCATGTGTTTTACTGCCTGAAAATTGTACATTAATGACATTTTAGCAGTTCAAAATCAAAATAAGTCAAAACATTGGTCTTGTCAAAGTGACACTGTTCTTGTCAAAACGACATGCGCACACAAATCAGCTGATTCCAAGTACGTCAAGGACGCCCGAGTCACGTGTCTGCTCGCGCCCTATAGCCACTAAGTTTGAGAAAAATCTGAAAAATTATTTTCCAATTTATCGAACTCTCGAATTATATTTAATTAAATTATTTTTTGAACTACAAGTTTCAAACACCGGAATCATTCTGTTATACTATTGTAACGCTCTCTACTGTCATAATTAATGGCTCAGTTGGTAATTCTGTTTCGACAACTAGAACACACTTTGACAATGCAAAATAAATAATCTAAAATATAATTACTAATTATGGTATTTCTAGAAGTGGTTTCTATAATTTTTTGGTGTATTTCATGATCAAAAAATGGCACAAAATTAGTCTTTTTCGTTCATTTTACTTATGTATTGATTACTATCTGACATGTCAACCAAAACAGAAGCTACAGCGATTATTCCCGGGAATAATCTCTAGAGCTTTATTCTCAGTATAATAATGACAGGACTGGTTAAAACGCAGACACGTAACACAAAATTAAACATTTTATTGGTTGTAAGAAATGTCAAAAATAATCATTTTAATGGTATAAATCAACGACCAAATATAACTAGACAAAACATTCCCTATATCGCTCCTCACTGAGTGTTTTGATTTCGGCTGGCCAGACAGAGAAACTAGAGATAGAGATATATCTTGTCTAGTTCGAGTATTTTTCACTAGAGGCCACGTAGAGTGTCAGTGTATAGTCTAGTGTTTAGTTTGAAATAGGCCACGTAGATGCATGTGTACTTTGTATTTGTTTTGTAGTTGTTGTGGTTTTGTGAGTAACATGTTGGTTTTTCTTTAATATTAAACCTTCTAAATTATTTAATGTTAACCACGAAATTATAACTAAGAACACCTGCGCCTCTAGTGAGCAACGTACAAACTAAACACTGATAATCTACGTGGACTCAGTAGTGACATCTACTGAAAAATGCTCGGACTAGACAACATTTATCTCTATCTCTAGTTTCTCTGTCTGGCCAGCCGAAATCAAAACAAACCAAATGAAGTTTTGTCTAGTTATATTTGGTCGTTGGTATAAATATTGAAAATGACGTCTATATAAAAATTGAAACATAACACCATAACTTGAAATTCAACAGTTACAAAAAATATTGAGCATCACCATTAAAAAACATACAAAGTGCCCCAAATGAAATATCAAATTCTTTTCGGTGGGTTTTATATTATTTGTGTTATTGTGTCACTATGACCATCCATCCTTCCTCAGTAAATAAAGGAATGTTATATAAATGGTAGTTTTTCCAGTATGAAGAATGTTCGTCGTAAATTACGTTATCTAAATTTATTCAATGTTGAGTTTCATGCTTATACGTCTGAAATAAAACACAACAAAATGTACGTCTAGAAAAATAAGAAAATTGTGTTAAAAACACAAAAAGTTTATGATGTTTTTGAAGACGTATCCGCAGATTCTGGAACTGAACTGAATTACAGAGCAGCAATCTCTAATTTGATTGCAATTTTATATCAAAGCTGCAAGTTGCAAATGAAATGCTTTATTTATATTTATTATGGGGTATATTTGTAGAAAATTACGTCGTTTGTTCTTAATCCTCCGGCATGGTTGACTTGCAGAATAAATTTCTTTTATCCATAATAATATTATTCCTAATTTTTCTATTGGTGGTGACAACATAGTTCATAAAGTACGTACTTTATGAACTATGTTGTAGTAAAGTAAATTAGATATTTCGAATATTTTACGGACGAAAGACGAAATTATATCGTTGATAAAAAGTATAAATAGCAAAGGTCCTAAGACAGAGCCCTGAGGAACTCCCGAAAATGATATAAAGGAATTTTTCTACTGGTGGTGACATCATAGTTCACAAAGTACGTACTTACTTTTTCTTGTATAGTTTTATTATATTACATGAGGTGGTCTCCTGTGGATTCCTGTACTGTGACCTGTAGATCTATTGTACCCTCCAGATTTACTCTAGGAGTCCTGTTTGTTTAATAAACTCCAGGGTTTTCTTCAGATCTAAATCTTCTAGCTTATCCTGCTGGATCTTTTCTACCCCCAGGATATTATATCTGCTGCTCGTAAAGGCTTCACAGTGACATATAAGGTGCTGAGGGCTTTCTTCCTCTTCACCACACTCCCTGCATGTTGGTTCTTTGGTTAGTCTCATCGCGTGCAGGTGTTTGTTTAGTAGACAGTGTCCTGTTAGGAGCCCTATTATTAATCTAACGTCTTGTTTACTCATTAGAAGTAAACTTTCCGTTCTTTTCTTAGTTGGTTCAATTAGAAAGAGCTTTGAGTGTCTCTGCCCTGGTGACTCCAACCAGTGATTCTTGTCCCATTGATTCAGCAATGTTTTTATTTCCAGCTTAACTGTCTCCGCTGAGATTCCGAAAGCCGGTTCTGGTCCTGTGAAAGGGAAAATTGTCCTCTTCTTAGCCAGACTATCTGCTACCTGGTTTCCTTCGATCTCTGAATGCCCGGGTACCCATATTAATTTCAATTTGTTCCTCGCTCTTAGTGCATTTAATCTGCGGATGCACTCCAGAACAAGTCCAGATTCTGCCTCACAGGATTCTAGTGCTTTTAGTGCGGCTTGGCTGTCTGTTACTATACCCAGCAAACACAGTTACATCTTATTACGTAATATAGACATTACTCGTATTATATGTTACATACCGAATAACATTCCTGAAAAGTATACGTATAGATTTATGTCCGCAACATGGTCTATGAGACATCACATCCCATCTATGTAGATATTGTAACGTAAATGGTATATAACATAAGTATATCACTTCTTTGTAATTATTTGAATATACTACTTACATTGTGAATTTATATACCTGCGACTTTTTTTTAATCCTAAAGTTAAATATTATTAAGTATGGTAGGAAAATTAACTACCAAAAATATATATTTAAATGTGTAGTTTATTAAAATACTTATATTACATATTTATTACAATACAAATTAAATATAAATCAACTTAATGATCGATTCTGTTCACATCTGCAAGTCGCAAGATCTGTAAATATGAACAAAATCGCACCTAAAACTTCCACTCTTATGTATACTCAACAAGAACAGATGAGTTTTGTAATTTTTTACAGATTTACAAATCTGTAAAACTTACAGAAGTGAACCGAATCGACCCATAAATTTCACTCAGACTAGTTTAATACACTTTATTAATACAATTCGTAAAATATATAATATGAAACATGTATAAACGTTTTTCATTTGAAATTTGAATTTTATAGTATTTTAATTTGAAATTATTTCAGGTTATCTAAATTTTCATTTTCGTTCAAAAATTAAAATAAGCTACATAATGTATATACAGATACATAAAACAACTTACCGTATGACAAGCCGATTTTGCCATGAAATCAAAGAATTAGAGCACCTATTAAAGTATACACACCACATAAAACATAAACAAATACTGCAATGGCTGCAAAAGTGAAATGCGTCGTTGTTAAACCTCTGCACACCTGGCTTGGACAGACAGAGACCTTGGTCACATAAATTTACCATTTAGATTTGGAATAGATGACACGTGATCAATGCACTATGAATATATTATAAGTACGGTAACATGTATATAGTTATAGGTATGTACCATGTCCATTACCAATGTGACATACCGACAATATCATTTTACAGTCTCTTGAGAGATTTCCGACATGGTATATGTATATTACGTTATAAGTACGTAAATAAATTATATACTACATAGGTTTCAGATATCACATAACTGGTACATATATGTTAAAACTGTGTTTGCTGGGTAGAGATTTTTCTGTTGCTAAAGTGGCTCAGGTTAAAATTGCGTACATTTGTAAAATAAGATTCAAGACGAAAAGCTTTGATCTGTAGATAACATTTTTATGGTCATATACACCAGCTTCCCTATTTATGTTAGCCGCAAATTTTTTAATCCACTGTCGTGTCACTTTCTATGGTAGGCGTGAATTAAAAATAATATAAATTACAACTCGCATTATTAAAATACAAGAAATGTTTGCCAAGAAATTGTAATCCCTTATCTTTGTTCCACTTAGTAGCAAGATCCATTAGGTACATTTGTAGCATAAAATGACGGCGATATAATTAATTTAAATGTTTGTAAATCATATAATGAAGATTAGGGTAACAAACAAATCCATTAGGAAATGTAATCATTTTACTTGTGAGCAAACAGCGGTAACAAATTGTTGAAAATTGTACCTTTTGGGGAGAGATAAATACATTTCACAATTAAAATTGGCAAATCCGAACGGTTACACGCACGCGTGCATTATCTTCCATATAAAGCAGAGACCGCTACGGCGATTACGAGAACTAAGCGGTCACTGTACTGGGACCGAGCGTTACTCCGATGCCAGCAAAAATTACATTTGTTACCACACTTTAGTAATCAGAAACTGCCTTGTGTGTTGCCTCAAATTATAAAGGAAACCAACAGATTAAACAAATTGAAATTTTATATATATTTTTGTCTCTGTGGTATTGTTTTGTTATACGAAAATCTTCCAATTTAAAATTAATGTGATGTAGAATTTTAATACATTTCTGTATTCGTATTCCTATACATTTTTATTTAAAAAATATTTTCTCATTAAATTTGTAATACCATATCTAATATATATTTTCTTTTCCAGGTAAATTTCGTATAATATACTTCTACCTTTATACGAATTGTGATTGTGACTTTTATATTGGTAAGAATTTTAATAACTTTTACTCTTATTTTTAAGACTCTTTTTTCCTGAAAATAGCTTTTTAGAAATTTAAATTCTTCTTTTATTTCAATCAAATATTATTCTTTTTATGCTAGAGCTAGGAATATGTATTTGCAGTAACAGTGATTAAAATATGAAGAAATAAATTGAAATGATTTCTCCTTAAATTGATTTTTTTTTTCATAAATGCGTTTTACCTACCACATAGCTATAAGTTTCACGAGTTTGAAACAGGATTGGCTTGTTTTGAATCATTTGATTTAAATCATGAATTAAATCTACTGATTTTTTTAATCATTGATTTAAATCAAATTTTACAAAATACAGTTTTTGTCGAAAAATTTATTGTTTTTCAAACTATTTTAGATACCTACAGAGTTAACAAAAAGAAGATTCTACTACAGTTATATAAAATAAAAATCTGATGTGGCCACCACATTACCTTCCGTCAGTTCTATGTATTTTGTACAAATTTCATACGGAAAGTTCCTTGCTAAATTAAATATTCTATTTCTTGTACATTAGCTTCCGGCAGTTGCATGTATTTTATGCAAATTTCATACAGAAAATTATTATTTTGTGACGTTTTCTATATACAGTGTAATGTATCTGCAGAAATAAAAGATTTATTATTATTATTTCTTGTACATTACCTTAAAGCAGTTGTTTATATTTTATACAAATTCCATACAGAAAGCAAAAGATCCTATACCTATTTCCCGTTAAATTATAAGACAAACACACTATGTCAATTTCACTTGACACTGACATCTTTCAATCAAAATTTTCTTAATATAGTAGCTGTTTCCACAGCTATGGCTACTTTATGAAATTTAATTTCTTTATAATTTTTTAACTCTATATCCATTTAATATTAGGTATAAAATTCAATCAAATCGTATAGAAAATATAACATTCTTTAATATTTATAATAACATTAAATGTGAAAAAATGATATTTAACATAGTTTTTTCAAGAAAAACTGTTAAAATCTTCAAATGAGGGTACTTCCGGTTGTCCAATTCTAACCAAAATCTAATCAGCTCTTCGCATGGATGTAACGAAGAGAAATACGAAAGAATTATAATTTTTAGAATTGTAGTATGGAAGTTATCGCAGACGAAAATTTTGTTACATACACACACACACACACACACACACACACGGACACACATACATACATACACACACACACACACACATACAGACATCATCGTAAAAATAGTAAAATCGTATTGTAGGGACCCTAAAACGTGCTTATTCATCAAAAACTCACCACCGAATTTTTTGACCAAAGACAATACCTTCCTTACCTAAAGGTGACGGAAGGTAAAAATATAATAATATATACCGGGTGTCTACTTTTTTATGGACAATAGGAAATTATCATATATTTGTAAATTTTGCCCTATTAATATTAGAACTAAAGTGTAAATACAAAAAATGTTCAGAATTAAATACTTCATCGAATGAATAAATAAATATATCATCACGGCATATTACCCATTGCTGGGTGTGCCAATCTGTTTTGTATGCAGATGTCGGTAATGATAATGGTATATTCACATGGTATGACTAACAAATGAAAGATGACGTTTAAATTAAAACGAAATATTCATGTATGAAATTTTTGCAAGAACCCATTTAAATACTGGAATAGGAAAGCACAGAAACACATTACTATGTCTGGCTGAAAATAGTTGGGCGACTAGGGTAGATGAATATAAAAACAGGGGTGCGTTTTAAATATTTTAAACATTTTTCGTTCATGTTGATTGTAACAAAATATTTTGATCTTTAAACTACATAGTTTGGCAATTCTATGAAATAGGATTATTTTTAATTTCCTTTAACAGTAATTCAGACTAGAAGGTTGCTTACACCTGAGACGAACGAACTAGAACTTGCAATATTATTTTTTTTAAATACATCCCTGAATCCTGTTGCTAAAATTTAAAATGCCTCCTGGTATTGAGTACAATTCTAATCTTCTGTAACGGAACACATAAGGGTCAGTTTCCTTTCAAATCAAATATAGGGAAATGTTTTCAAAAGAAACCACATCTATTAAATAATCTTAACATCAACTTTCATTCGCTAGTCATACTATACCTTGCGAGCGTTTCCAGTCATCACCTCACAGGCACTCATTGCTCGCGTGGAGAGTGCACCAACATCAAATGAGCTTAAATTGATTGATTTAATAGGTTCTTATCATGAGATAAACGTAAAATAAAATATCCGTT
>OY720448.1:79434362-79579362 GCA_963082715.1 Harpalus rubripes | reverse complement strand
TACTGGCTATAAATTTTAACAGGCTGTAAAAATGAACATGGTACGTACGATACAGAATATATAAGTGCATATTGCATTCGAATAGAAACATAACCTGTCCAACACGTTTATTGTAATGTAACGTAGGCCCTGTATAATAGTCGCGCCACATTGTGTTGTGTTTAGACGGTTTATCCAGATAAGTCAACATTCCGTTAAATATACCTATTCTCTTTTCTAAAATGTTCTGAGATCTGACAATTTATTGTTGTACATAATAAGATTGATAGGGGAAAAACATGCAGCTGCACATCCCTTGAAAAAATGTAACTTTCAATTATAAAGCATTTGACCTTGAATGGAAAAAAATTTCGCCTGCGGCTCCTTTTTTTCCTGAATACCTGGCATCACCAATGTTTTGGTACACGAGTCGCCATTGTATTGTACTACTTTATAGGTTTCGAGCACCCGACAGATATATAAACAGTCGGCGTCACTGTTGACTGCGTTACATATCCCCGGGGTCCGTTATCAACTATTCCATACGGACGACGGCATATTTCATGAAATTATCATATTTTACGAATTATGCAAAGCACGTAAAGTATCATTCACAACAAAAAAATTAAGATAGCGGTAGAATTAGTGGCAGTGGTAGTGGTAGTAAACGATTGAATGCGTTATAGCAAACGTATTCTACGTTGCTACTACCGCTACCGCTTAATTTTTTTAACGTTTACTGACATCTGAATTCTGAGTGCATCTGATAAAATGAGCAATAGAAAAGATTGATCATTTGGTTATGTGCATCAGTTGTTGCCGGCTGTTACGCTATATAAACAAACTGACTTATTAATAAACTCTGCACAATTAAAAGTGAAAACATAATTTACCATTTTCGCTCATTTCAGAGACAATTTGTGCCCACCTATTTTCTTTTTTTGAATTCATTATAAATTCTCTTAATCTCCTATCCCACACAATGGTGTGCTTGTGGATAAGTATTATTAATAAGTCATCGTCCATGTTAGTTGCCTTTTGCGCAAAAATAGAATGACACACAACTGTCAACCTTGCACTGTAGTAGTTTAAAATAAAAAATCCACTATAAACTTCTTACGCTACCGATGCCATTAATTCTAGCACTCCCATTAATATTTTTATTCTGAATGGCCTTTATTTATAATTTTTGCGAGGGTAATACCAAAAGTTTTTGCAAACAAATATAACCAAGGTAGCTACGAAAAATAAATGCATGACAAAACAAAAGTACATCCTTAGGTAGCATGGCTGTTCTTCTTACTATTCGCTATCTGTGATCAGTAATTTTCCATGCAGTTTGAAAGTACGCACGTCGTACTGAAAATGCAGTTAATAAGAGAAAATTTCCTAGCCATTATATATAACGATTTTAAAAGTTCACTCACTCCAAAACAATGCATCGAAAAGCTTGAGATGTTTTTGGAAATAAAGCACCAGGTCTGTTCACAGCTGGTACAATGAATTTAAATTTTCCTCCAATGACGATTTACGCGCAGATCGGCCAATTTCTACAGTTACGAATGAAAACATAGCTGCTATTCGTACAATGATTAAAGAAGACAACCGTGTCACATACAGAATTATACGGGTTACTTTGAGCATTGGAATGACCGCTATAAATAAAATTTTGCTCGATCATCTAAAAGGCAGGAAAGTTTGTTACCGTTGGATAATTTATAATTATATTATAATTTAAATGATGGTCAAAAGCAAGATCGTGTGGAATTATGCATTAAAATATTTAAAAAGTACAACAAAGGTAAATCTAAAGTAGTGTATGGTATTATAACAGGTGATGAATCATGGATGTATGCATTTAAACGTGAAACAAAACGACAATCTGCTCAATGAGTCTTTCCAACAGATCCCAATCCTGTCAAAATAAAACGAGTTCGAAGTGTTGGTACAAAAATGATTGCCTCCTTTTTCTCAAAATCCGGTCCTACTGTCAATATTGCATTAGAAGATAGGAAAATAACAATTTGTTTGCCACAGGCGTTTGAAAAAGTGCGTGAAAATAGGCCTCGAAGTAAATTAGTATTGCATCAGGACAATACATCCTCACATACCGCTGCGCAAACTAAAGCCTACTTAAAAAAATCAAAAGTGGAATTACTGAAGCACCCACCATACAGTCCTTGAACCTTATGATTTTTTCCTATATCCTAAATTAAAGGAAATAATGTGAGGTTTCCAATATATAGAAAGAAAAATGGATTTCTTGCTTTAGCGATTGATTTTATCGAATGCATAAATATGATGAATTAAAAGTGGAGTATTTCGAAAAACTATAAAAAAATAATTTCTGGAAAATTTGGTTTTCTATCAATAGTTTCCAGAAACTTTCGGTGCTACGCTCGTAGATGTAACAACAGCGTTATTAATGTTTTTAGCCAAACTATCTTTGCATGCTTATTTTTTCCTCGAGGATATATACAGTAAATTACTGAAAAAGATTAGATGAGTCATATGTACAAGTTATATCCTGTTCGATCGATTACAATAAGGTATTTCTAGTTTTTTTTTTCTATTACTTCCCTCAGTTATATGTATTTTGTACAAATTCCATACAGAAAGTTTGTAAAATTGATTCTATATTTGCAGTAAAATATAACACAAACTACTGTCAATCGCATTTGACATTGACATCTGTCTATCACAATATTTTTAATTACATTAGCTGTTTCCAAAGTTATTGCATAGCTGGATGCTTTATGAAATTTAATTTCTTTAACTCAATATCCATAAAATATTCTTTAATATTTATAATAATATTAAATGTGAAAAAATTATATTTAACAGTGTTTTTTCAAGAAAGACTGTTAAAATTTTCAAATGAGGGTACTTCCGGTCGACAAATTATAACCAAAATCTAATCAGCTCTTTATAAGAATGACGAAGAAGAATACGAAAGAATTATAATTTTTAGAATTGTAGTGTTGGATTTATCGACGGAGAAAAAATCGTCACACGCACACACATACAGACACACACACACACACACACACACACACACACACACACACACACACACACACACACACACACACACACACACACACACACACACACACACACACACACACACACACACACACACACACACACACACACACACACACACACACACACACACACACACACACACACACACACACACACACACACACACACACACACACACACACACACACACACACACACACACACACACACACACACACACACACACACACACACACACACACACACACACACACACACACACACACACACACACACACACACACACACACACACACACACACACACACACACACACACACACACACACACACACACACACACACACACACACACACACACACACACACACACACACACACACACACACACACACACACACACACACACACACACACACACACACACACACACACACACACACACACACACACACACACACACACACACACACACACACACACACACACACACACACACACACACACACACACACACACACACACACACACACACACACACACACACACACACACACACACACACACACACACACACACACACACACACACACACACACACACACACACACACACACACACACACACACACACACACACACACACACACACACACACACACACACACACACACACACACACACACACACACACACACACACACACACACACACACACACACACACACACACACACACACACACACACACACACACACACACACACACACACACACACACACACACACACACACACACACACACACACACACACACACACACACACACACACTCACACTCACACTCACACTCACACACACACACACACACACACACATATACGCACACCTACATATGTGCGATAACTCAATACCTACAATTTCAAAAATTATAATTCTTTCGTATTCTTCTTCGTTACATCCATATGAAGAGCTGATTAGATTTTGGTTACAATTAGTCAACCGGAAGTACCCTCATTTGAAGATTTTAACAGTTTTTCTTGAAAAACATATATTTAGAAAATTCTGATTGAAAGATGTTAGTGTCAAGTGGAATTCATATAAATGTGTTTGGCTTATAATTTTACTGGAAATATAGGATCTTTTACTAGAAACTTTCTGTATGGAATTTGTAAAAAATACATACAACAGCTGGAAGGTAATGCACAAGAAATATAATCTTTTGCAAAGAACTATCTACGAAATTTGTACAAAATACATAGAACTAACGGAAGGTAATGTGCTGGCTACATCACATTTTTTACCATTGTGTATGAAGAGCAAGATATTGCTAAAGTATAAGCTACGTCTTCACTGGTGACAATTATTACATTGGAGGCCTTTCATTGCGAGGACTATCTTCAATCTCTTATGTATAAATTCAGCTTCCCGCTTTTTTACCATTATGTATGAAAAGCAAAATATTCCTAAAGTATATGCCATTTCTTCATAAAACTACTTTGGTGTTCAGCCCTTTTTGTGCAACTATTTAAACACTTCTTGCATAGGCGAAGTTAGACTTTAAAATTAGGAAGTGCTAAAGTCCCTTACCTCAATAAGAAAAAAAAAGGTTTACAAAATAAAAAAGTATTTATTTATTTTATAAAATTAATAAATATATCATCACGGCTTATTACCCAATGCTGGGTGTGCCAATCTGCTTTGTACACAGATATCAGTAATGAAATATTTGTACCGTGTGGTCGCTTACTAGGCATCACCTCACGGGCACTCATTGCTGGCGTGGAGAGTGAACCACAGGGGTCAATGTTGTGCCATTTAAAATTCGAAATATTTGGCGTCGGTCGGGATCGAACACGGTTCCCCATATTCTCGACCTGACACTCAGGCACGCGACCACGAGACCCCATATTGTTTGAAATAACAAAATAGTTATTTATGATACAAGTGTTAAAATGACATTTTAGTTTGTAAAAAGGAAGTTTGGAACACGACGCGAAGCTAATTTTCTGTTTCCATTCAGAAGAATAAATTCTTGCAAAATATCTTAGGTTTGTTTTATTGCACCTATTGTATATTATTCCAAATTTTGTGTTTATATAAATTTGCCATAACTATGAAAAGTCACGATTACACACAATAATATCTGTGTATTCTTACAAAAGTCTATACATTGTAATACGTACTTAGGAGAATATCCATATGCTGCCATCAACGCTAAGCTTTGCGCTAAAGGTCTCATTATATGGTAGTAAAGTAAATATATGAATTCGGAAAGAATAATCATCAAGAATTATCAGGTCGAGTATGTAAGTCAGTATCATGTGAACTAGATCCAATTGTTGATGCAACCAAATAATTTTTAAGTAATTTTGACTCACTTTTTTTTATTTTTGTAGATTTAATAAGATCAATTTCAATATTGTTATTTTTTTAAGCAATTTCAATATCTTTCGTGAGTACAAAAAGGCATAGTCAATTCGCTTTTCTTCTAATATTTTTTTGTTACATCATTAAATTCCCTTCTTTGCTTTGAAGGTTCTTTCTTAATATGCTGATAATATTTAATATAACAGTCAATATGAATAGATGTGTCTAAAATGAAATTATTAAAATTTATAAAAATTTGTTTGGGGGTGCTAATACAAAATTTGGGGGTGCTAAGCACCCCCAAGTACCCCCCTACCTACGCCTTTGACTTCTTGGTGTTCTAGTTTTTTCATTTTTACAAACTTCCATTCAGAAAGTTCCAATAAAATTGCAAATTGGTGGTTTATCTTTTAAAAAATGCAAATACACTAATGATTGTAAAAATAACTTCACAAAAAAATGTGAATTTAGTTTAGTAATATCTTCTCTGTTTTGGAAAATTTCTCAATTCTCGCTCGTACCATTCTTTAAAAGAGAGACACAGCCAATAACTGGAATAAGCGTTATTATGTTACATAATTTAATCTGAATAGTACTTTCCAATTTTTAAATATATTTGTATTTGTATTATTATTTATATAAAAATAAACGTCATCAAAAATACATCAATCATGTGAAATGTAAATTAAAATGGCATTTCATATCCTTGATATTTCACAAGTTGTCTATCTTTCATGGTCACTACGCAATGGAAGGCGGAAGGGTATATTTACATTGATTCCTAACCTAAAAAGCTCTGCTCTGAATGATGTAATCCCACGTTCATATATTGTTTTATTGTTTGTCTTTGCTGGCACGTACTCCAAGGCAAGACAAGCTGGATCGAGAATAATTCAATTTTTAATTGCGGAAAGTTGTGCGTGTATAAATAGAACAAATGACGGGTTTCAGTTTCATGGTAATGGCGCGTTGAGTTTATAAACAAGCTGTGTGTAGCATATGCGAGTGCGAGTGTAGGGGTGATTAAAGATGAGTTGCTGAGGGTGGATAAGGATGTAAAGCTCGCTTTACACCACAAATTCTCACATAATCCTTGCCATTTTTTCACCTTTAGGTAAAGAAGGTATTGTCTTTGGTCAAAAAATTCGATGATGAGTTTTTAATCAATAAGCACATTTTAGGGTCCCTAGAATACGACTTTACTATTTTTACGAAAATGTGTGTGTATGTGTGTGTGTAACAAAAATTTCGCCTGCGTTAACTCAAATACTACAATTTAAAAAATCATAATTCTTTCGTATTCTTCTTCGTTACATCCATATGAAGAGCGGATTAGATTTGGGTTACAATTGGTCATCCGGAAGTACCCTCATTTGAAGATTTTAACAGTTTTTCTTGAAAAAAATTGTTATATATCATTTTTTCACATTTCATGTTATTATAAATATTAAAGAATATTTTATTCTCTATACAATTTGATTGCATTTTATACTTAATATTAAATGGATAAAGAGTTAAAAAATCTGATGTGGCCAACACATGGTCAATTCCATGTTTGAAATAGCAATGAGCTTTAAGCAAAGTAGCACTCCCGGTTGATCGTATGTAAACAAAATCTAATTTGTAGTTCCAATAAATATAAAAGTCTGTAATACCAAGTTTTGGATTATATTTTATTATGTTTTTCCTCGAATATCTGTTAAGAGATCCAAATTCCACTTCCGGTTTACCATATAGGTATAGTCTAAATTTAATGTTGTTCCAAATTATACACTAGTTTTAAATATCAAATTTGAGAAGTTTTGAATCATGTTTTAATATATTTTTTCAAGAAAATCTGTGTAGCTTCCGGTAAAGTAGTTCTTCCGGGATATCAATTTTAGAAAA
Source organism: Harpalus rubripes (assembly GCA_963082715.1). Taxonomy (NCBI): domain Eukaryota; kingdom Metazoa; phylum Arthropoda; class Insecta; order Coleoptera; family Carabidae; genus Harpalus; species Harpalus rubripes. The sequence continues at coordinate 79,572,081 of OY720448.1, read as the reverse complement.
CATCTAGTATGTCGTTCTCATTAATATAAAAGTCTTAAATACCAAATTTGAAAATTTTTAGATGGCATCAATTTATTTTTCAAGAGAGCTTCAAATAAAGTATCAATTTTAACCAAAATCTAATATGTTGCTTCCTTTTATATAAAAGTCTTAAATACTAAATTCGACAAGTTTTGGAGTATATCGCAATATATTTTTCACAAAAATCTGTTCAGAGCTTCAAATAAAGTATCTCTTCCGGTTTATCAATTGTATCTAAAATCTAATATATTGCTCCTCTTCAAATAAAGGTCTTAAATACTAAAATTGTAAAGTTTTGAATTATATTTGAATATAGTTTTTCATTAAAAACTGTTTTGAGCTTTAAGTAAAGAGTCACTTCCGGTTATCCAATTTTACCCAAAATCTAATCAACTCTTTATATGAATGCAGACAACTTAAATACGGAAAATAGAAATATTTGGAAGTTTGTTATAAGAGTTATCGTGGACGAAAAAATCGTCACACACACACACACACACACACACACACACACACACACACACACACACACACACACACACACAGACATATACACACACACACACACTCACACACAGAAATATACACACACACACACACACACACACACACACACATACACACACACACACACACACACATACACACACACACACACACACACACACACACACACACACACACACACAGTCAGACACAAACACACATCATCGTAAAAATAGTAAAATCGTGTTGTGGGGACTCTAATTCGTGCTTATATTCATTGAAAAGTCACCATCGAATTTTTGGACCGATAACATTACCTCCCTTACCTACGGTATGACAGAAGGTAAAAATTATAAAGAAATTACATTTTATAAAGTAGCCAGCTATAGTAACAACTACTATATTAAGAAAATTCTGATTGAAAGATGTCAGTGTCAAGTGCAATTGACATAGTGTGTTTGTCTTATAACTTTACTGGAAATATAGGATCTTTTGCTAGAAATTTTTTGTGTGGAATTCATATAAGATTCAGAAGGCAATGTACAAGAAATAGAATATTTTGCAAGGAACTTTCTTTATGTAATTTGTACAACATACATAGAACAGACAGAAAGTAATGTGCTGGTCACGTCAGGTTTTATTTTAACGACGGAAAAAATATGAGTTTTGAAATTAAACAAAACTGTTTTAAATATAAAATAAGTATTATCACCTTTTAGCATTTTTGAATGGTAATTTAAAAATTTGTGTTCAATTAAAAAAAAATCTGATGTGGCCAGCACATTACCTTCCGTCAGTTCTATGTATTTTGTACAAATTTCATACGGAAAGTTCCTTGCTAAATTAAATATTCTATTTCTTGTACATTACCTTCCGGCAGTTACATGTATTTTATGCAAATGTCATACAGAAAATTATTATTTTGTGACGTTTTCTATATACAGTGTAATGTATCTGTAGAAATAAAAGATTTGATATTATTATTATTTCTTGTACATTACCTTAAAGCAGTTGTATGTATTTTATACAAATTCCATACAGAAAGCAAAAGACCCTATACCTATTTTCAGTAAAATTATAAGACAAACACACTATGTCAATTTCACTTGACACTGACATATTTCAATCAAAATTTTCTTAATGTAGTAGCTGTTTCCACAGCTATGGCTACTTTATGAAATTTAATTTCGTTATAATTTTTTAACTCTATATCCATTTAATATTAGGTATAAAATGCAGTCAAATCGTATAGAAAATAAAATATTCTTTAATATTTATAATAACATTAAATGTGAAAAAATGATATTGAGCATAGTTTTTTCAAGAAAAACTGTTAAAATCTTCAAATGAGGGTACTTCCGGTTGTCCAATTCTAACCAAAATCTAATCAGCTCTTCGCATGGATGTAACGAAGAGAAATACGAAAGAATTATAATTTTGTAGTATGGAAGTTATCGTAGACGAAAATTTTGTTACACACACACACACACACACACACACACACACACACACACACACACACACACACACACGGACACATACATACACACACACACACACACACACACACACACACACACACACACACACACACACACACACACACACACACACACACACACACACACACACAACATCATCGTAAAAATAGTAAAATCGTATTCTAGGGACCCTAAAATATGCTTATTCATCAAAAACTCACCACCGAATTTTTTGACCAAAGACAATACCTTCCTTACTTAAAGGTGACGGAAGGTAAAAATATGAGGTTGGATTGGACAGTATTAACATCTGTATTTCTTGCCTAGACAAGATCAAGACAAGAAGGTAAGTTTTTATTTCAAGGCAAGAACATTAATGTAATGATCAAAATATCCTGGCAAGAATTCAAGATTTCCTAAAAGTTAAATTACGTATATAAATATACAGAAAAATAAACAAATTATTAACTTAATTTAAATAATAATATAAATATATCATCTTTTCTTATTCTTTACTTAGCACGTTTTCGTTTGTATTAATTTGGATAAAGTAAATAGATTTAAATTAATTAATTATTAAATTAAATTTAAATACTAATTACAATATTTTTTGACATCTAGAGCCCTATGAATAAAATTCTTTTTGTTGGTTTTGTCAAGAGTATGTAAAATAAAAATTGCCGAGTGTGCCAATCAGCTTTGTACCTAGATTTCGATAATGATGATGATATATTTGTTCCTTGCGGGCGTTTACCAGGCGTCACCTCACGGACACTCATTGCTGGCGTGGAGAGTGCACCACAGGGGTCAAATATACTCCAGTGGCACGGTGTAGTATCTATAGGTGAGTGCACGACGTATTCCAATGCATTACGAAGAATGGCTAACTAAACGACAGGTTTTGTTGCGACCCGGTTTTTACACAAAATATTTAAAATATTAAATTATTCAAATATTCCGCCTAATATTCTATATTTTCAATCATTACCTTTTGTCTTTTGTCAGTTCTATGTATGTATTTTGTACAAATTCCATGCAGAAAGGTTTCTATATTTCCAGTAAAATTATAAAACAACATATCTCAAATGCACCTGACATTGACACCTTTCAATCAGAAATTTATCTTAGCACCTGTTTCTGTGATTATAGTGTAGCTGGCTGCCGCTAAATTGCACATTTTGGCATCTTAAAAAGACTATATTTCTTTTTATTTGATCCATACCCTTTTGTGCATCTTGTAGCAAAACATTTTCTGTCAAATGGTAACGTTAGCACCATTTTGTTTCCCAGTTGCTTAGCCATGTCAGCGCATCTCGTGCTCTCACCTATAGATACTACACCGTGTCCAGCGGTCAGAGTATTTTGAAGTTATTATTTTAAAGTACAGTTTTGTGAAACAAAACGTCAAGTTTATAAAACGATACTTAATCCTTAAGTGTTTTAAGGATAAACATTACATTGTTTTCCAACATCTATTACTGTAAAGTTGCAATGTACACAACTTAAATTTATTGGCTTTATATCCTATACACATTGATTTTTCTTTATCCCCTTTAAGAAATGTTTCCTGTATCGCATTTTTCTCTGACATTATATGAGCGCGTGTATTTCCTGGATAATATACTTTAACATTCCAGCATTATGTGAGCAAAAACAAACTACTAATTTAATTTTAGTTGAACGTGGGATTCTTATTTATTTATGTATGCTATTTATTTTTGGACGTTGCCTTCAAAGTTTTTATTACAAAACAAAGAATAAAAGTGATATAGATAACATTAACACGTGTTTCGCTGTTTATTATGTTCGTTTTTGTTTTCCATACATACATAGTTAACAAAATCCGGGGCAAACTTACAGCAAGGAATAATATTCTTCGAAAATTAACCTGCACCAAGTGGGGAGCACATCCACATACCCTCAAAACATCAGCTCTTGCTCTGTCCTATTCATACGTCGAGTAAGCAGCTGCAGTTTGGAAGAGGTCAGCTAACGCTAAACATCTGAATCCTCTGTTAAACGATACTTTCCGTATAATTACCGGTTGTATGAAACCAACACCAACTAACCAATTATACATGCTTAGCGGCATAGCTCCACATAAAGTTAGACGGTCAACGGCCAGTATGGTAGAGCGCTCCAAACATTTACATGATCCTTGACACCCAATGTTCGGCCAAGAACCACCTCGGTCACGTCTAAAATCTAGACAGTTTCCTCTCTTCACTGCATCCAATGACAGAGACCAAGACTGCAACAACACGCTTAATTTGGGACGAGACATTAAAGCCAGAAGATAAAGCAATGGGTATCCTTCCAGATGAGAAACTACCATCAGGTAATGCTCAGAAATGGCTTATTTGGATATCGTTAAATCGCCTACGAATTCAAGTAGGAAAATGTGCAGTAAATATGTTCAACTGGGGGTATCAAGCAGAACCCACTTTATGTCATTGTGGTCAAGAACAAACAATGACTCATTTGCTCACATGCGCCAACTTAGAGAAGGAATGCACAAGAGAAGATCTGGCTAAAGCAACACCAGCTGTTATAAACTGTGCAATGAATACTATTTAGATAGGCCACTTCTCTGCCAGTTTTTACGGAAGATGGTGAACTCTAACGAGGAAATAGGGAGTGATCTAGGAGGTTCCGCGAGTGGTAAGCTTCGGCAAGTATGATAGACAAGCATTGGCGTGTGTAATTATCCTTTGACTCATGTTAAGATTACTGACAATGGATGGGAAATGCCGAGTGCGAGTACGAGTGACCACGAGCATAGTTAAGTACGAGGAATTTCAGTCCAACACCACTTTTCATTGTCGATACTTATCAATAATTGCGAGTAGTGTGAGGCTGGCTTAAGGAACTGAACAATGACAGTGACAGTGACACTGACAGAAAACAATGCTATACGCACGGCTATGAATCAAAATAATATCTGAATTAATAAATAAACTTACATTACTGTGAAATTATTGTCAACAACGACCATCGTTTAATAAGAAGCACTTCGTAACTTGGTCAAAACAATATTGTAATGTGTGAGCCCCGCTGCTACGCTGAACAAGCGCCTAAGTATAGCGGTGACGCAATCGCGCTAGCAGCCGGGCCCCGTCAACAAACAAGCCGTGACGTGTTTAATTACTTCCGGTCGCCTGAACCTTTTGTGTTCATTGTTATTATGCGGTCGAATATTCTAGAGCTCTCTGGAAGTTAATGGCAGCTGTATAAAAGGGACGCAGCCAAGCTCGGTAGTTAATTACATAGGGAGAGTCATAGAGACATTCACATTGGGTTTTAGAGAGTAAAGTGTTAGTGAGAAACACAGCAGTATCGTAGTGAGCGTATGCAATTAGTGTCGAGTAGGTACTTGGGAAGTTACTCGTATACTGGGATAGCTGTGATAGATGTGAATACTCGGTGTTGACGAGTATTGGGAAGTTATAGTGTACAAGGACAGTAACGACGAATAGCATAGGGGCAGTCGGTGATACTGAGGCTGTGGAAATTAGAGAGTTACATAAATAGACAGATCGAGGTAAAAAGTGTGACTTCTGTCCGAGTAGTTGAATATACAGACGCTGTTGAGTCAGTTGAGTATATATACGGAGGTCGGTAGGCGGACTGTTGAACGTGTTATAAATAAAAAAGTGCTATAAATAGTGGAAATAAATAATCAGTAAGATCGTATAAATAGTAGTATTAATTCGTTAAATAAATAAATAGTGAAAATGTTATGTAGTTAATTATAGTTTTATTCTCAATTAGTTTTTAATAATTGTAATATTAGTAATAAACATTTTCATTATAGTTTAATAAACACTTATTTTAATTAATAATAATAATAATTTTTTGAAAGACGCGTTTTATAGTCATCCTTATCGCACACACTTCTTGTCATTGTAAAGGAGAGAGAAAAATGTATGCCAATTTGTTAATTCGTTCATGATACAGATAAATAAATAAATATATCACGGCTTATTACCCATTACTGAGTGTGCCAATCTGCTTTGTACACAGAAAACTGTACTTATATTTATGCTTGTATGAATAAGGTTCAGCACTAGCCAATCAGAAGCATAGACAGACCATACTAGGAAAATTCAAAATTTATTTTTTAAATTTAAATATTTGCCTCTCTGTTCCGTAAGGTTGTGTATATAAAGTTTATATTCCAGTAAAATTTCATACAAAATATAGCTTAAACACCACTATCCTTGTTCCTTCATAGTGAAATTCCTCTATTATGTTCCGTTGTATGTGTGTTGTAAAGAGTACATATCCGTGTTCGATCTGGTGTTGGTATTGTGGACATAGCTTAACATACGCGGCGATGGCGGCGCGGCGGTGGGTTCCAGTGGCGCCTGGATGCTGGAAGTACGGCGGCGGCACGCTCCGGCAACGCTGTAATGAATCTATCGATCCGGCGCCAACACCAACGCTGCGGGAAGCCGCGGCTCACTGGAGATGCCGTCCACTAGGACGAAAGATCGAAAGTGCTCCTTCTACAATACTTGTTTGTTATAGTGCAAGTACCTACAGAAAAAGTTATATTTAAACTGATTCATATTAGTAATGATAATGACACAATTTTAAGTTTTATTTTCGTTTGTAACCATTAATCTTTTCTGTAATTTTCCAAACCGTTGTAGATAAGTCCGCTTTATTTCATTTTATTTTGACGAAAGTTATATAATTATTTAATAATAGTTTCTCTGTTTCTAAATTATAATGACATATTCTACTCGTATAGTGCGCATTTTGATGCTAGAAACAATTAAACCATTTTTGGTGATATTTTCTTATTTGGGAATGATATGACTGCTCTAAATATTAAAAATATCTTGGCAACGGACAGATTAAAAACACAACTAACCTATTTATACTATGTTCCGTAAGTCAACCAAAAAACCTGTATCTTGATTCCGGGTACACCAAGGTTCCTGAATATTTTCATCTATTTCGGAACAGATTGACATTAATTGATATGACATTTAAAACTGACACAACCTAACAAAAATACCAATTAACTAAATGAGTGATACCGTTGAATAATGCCAATAAAAATAACACAATCACCAATATCTCAAATATAAATAAAGTTTTCATACTTACATCTATAATAATTATTAATAATACCACTAAAAATGCGGTTTAGAAATTTGACACTAACGGATATCGTTTGATTTTGTTAAGAACCAGGATTATTTTGTGGTTGCCGTAGTCCGACTTTTTACCAACCTTTTTCAGGAACCGCGTTCCAAATGAAAACCGGTAAATAATTTCAGGACTTACGGAACACAAAACCGTAAATCTGGTCGAACCGGTTACGTTACGGAACATATTATTATTTTGTCAAAAGTTTCCCTTATGGAAATTGTCAATGATTTTTAATGTTTGTTTGCGGTATATTGTTATTACATTGATGAGCTATACATATAACACCTTAAAACACAATAAAAATTAGAAGATTTTTGCCAAAGAAAAAAAATGTATAAATGATTACCAGATTTTTATTTTGGAAATAGTCACCCGAATACCATTCGTGGTTAAATTTTATCCTGGAAAAATTTTCCGATGGCTTTACTCGAACTTGTTGCCAATTTATTGAGTGGCATTGATAAAAAAATCACGAGTTGTCAAACGAGTGATTTTTGATCAATGTCACCAGACAACCGGCTCTCGTAACAATCTGAAAATCTAACAAACAGATGTCAATGTCAAGTGCGATTGACATAGTATGTATTATAATTTTATTGCAAATATAGAATTAATTATGAAACTTTCTGTATGGAATTTGCACAAAATACATAGGACTGAGGCAAGGTAATGTACTGGAAATATAAAATCTTTCGCAGAAAACTGTCTGTATGAATTTTTTATAAAATACTGACAGAAGGTAATGTGCTGGCCACATCAGATTTTTTTTAATATTCTGTAATTTAATCCCACACTGTATACATATTTTACAGATTAATTTATAAAATAATTCATTTATAAAACTCCTAATGCCTATATTTAAAGATAAATACAACTCCTTTCTCATTTATTTATTCAAATCTTGCAGCATTGACTAAATACAGGGTGCCCATTTTATATGTTCCCGCCTGAAATTTTAAGAATAGGCAAAACAGAATACATTACATAACCTCTTGGTAAATATTAGTACTATAAGACCCGGTATTTTCACTTCCGAATAAGTATTCGTTAAATAAATTTATTCTATATATTTATCCAACGAATAATTCCATTGCGTCTTTTCACACATTTTACACAAAAAATAGCTATCTGTCAAATAACTTTAACGTTTGTGAATTGGTAGCCTTGCAGAGTGAATTTGTGTCAGTAGAGAAGGATGAAGTTTGGCGTAGCCACGTTAAGCAGACAAGGATGAAATGTGTCAACTACTTTTTAATCCGTAGTTGTCAAAATTTTGTTTGACATCTTTAATGTCAATGTCATCTATATTATGCATTTTTACTCCCGGGAGACTGTAATTTAACAAGTGTACCATCTAATGCAGCACTCATATGTGGTAAATGAGATATGTATATTGTAAAATTGTCCTTGTACTTTTTGTATATTTCTTTCAGTTCACAGTAAATGTTTGTCAATGTATTCAACAAAAGTATCCAAAATTCGAAAATACTTTGCCAGCGTAAAATGAAAGGATCTTTGTAATGATTTACCTATTTGCTGTTTGAGATCAAATGCGATCTCCAATATGTGATACTAAATTGTTTTCATAATCGGAATCTGTCAAAAATCATTTCATGTATGTGGTTATGTCGCTGTCTGATGATGTGTGATCGATTTCTCATATTATTTATTAATTCATAGTTGAAAATATCACCATAATATTTAATACATTTATTTTGTTAATAAATCTGCACTATGTGGAAATGTAATGAACTTCGAATAAACGGTTATTCGCTACCCAAGTACTGAATAATTTATTCCGCGAATAACAGATGTTATTCTTTCGAATAAATTTATTTGCAAGTGAAAAGACTACAAAAAATTTATCCGAAGGATAAATTTATCTAAACTTTTATTCGCAAGTAAAAATACCGGCCCTAAATCGAATAATCACAGTAGGTATAAGAGCAAAACAAAATTTTAGAAACCAAGTCACTTATGAAATGTATCATGGATTGCCTATTCATGAATTTTCAATCGGGAACTTTTAAAATGGGCATCCTGTATCAATGTATGAAAACTAATTTTAAATAATTAGTGGTAGAATTTTAAGGAGAAAATATTAAATAAATATATCTACTGTAGTTACGTCAGCATCACTAGTTTATATAAAAATTTAATTACATAAATGTACAAAAATATAGAAATTATTGTAACATGGGACGCCCGCCGTCGCCACCACTGTAAGCGAGACTGGCCGCGACGTGTTGAATTACTTCCGGCCGCCTGAACCTTTTGTGTTCATTGTTATTATGTGTTCGAATATTCCAGACTGTTCTAGAAAATAATGACAGCTGTGTGTAAGGGACTTAGCTATGCTCGAGAGACAGTTACTTACATACAGTCATAAAGTTAGTTAGTTAGTTTAGTGAAGTCCCTGATCACACAACATTAGTTGACTTACATAGTGCAGTTCCATTAGTGAAGACGGACAGACACTTACATTAGTGCGGTTAGACAGTTACTTACATACAGTTATAGAGACATTGACATGGAGTGTTAGAAAGTAAAGTGTTAGTGAGAAGCAAAGCAGTATCGTAGTGAGCGTATGCAGTTGGTGTCGAGTAGGTTCTCCGGAAGTTACTGGTATATTGGAATAGCTGTTAAAGAGAATACTCGGTAGTGTTGAAGAGTACTGGGAAGCTAGGTATATGGGGACAGTAACGGCAAGTGGAAGCTAATACTCGGCATTGGTGTTGAAGAATTGTGGCATACGGAAAGTCAGTGATACGGAGGCTGTGGAAGAGAGAGAGTTACATAAATAGACAGATAGTGAGGTGAAAAGTGTGACTTCTGTCCGAGCAGTTGAATATACAGACGCTGTTGAGTCAGTTGAGTATATAGACGCTGTGGAGGTCGGTAGACGGACAGTTGAACATGATATAAGTATATAGTGATATAAATATAATGATATAAATATCGCGTAAACAGTCTACAAGAATCTGCAACACACCGGCAGTCTAAGATTGGAACGCGTAGTGAAATAAATAATATCGTGGAAATAAATAGTAGTGTTAATTGGTTAAATAAATAGTGTTAGTGTTATCTAGTTAATTATAGTTTTAGTGTTAATTAGTTTTTAATAATTGTTTAATATTAGTAATAGTAACTTTCATTATAGTTTAATAAACACTTAATTTTAATTAGTAATAATTGTCTAATATTTACACCTCACCCAGATAAATCAAAAACGTTACATTATTAATAAGTACTTGAAGCTAACAGTTACTTGTTTTGGATATCTTTTAGTTAAGTTAGTTTTAAATGTCGGAACTGGATAGACCAAATAATTGTTATTTTGGAAAGTATCTCCAACAGTGAGTATGGGGTCTTTAAGTAATAACCTTCGCCTACATCGTCGGACATTCGTCAACGTCAGGCCGCAATCAGGAAACGTCTGAAAAAACAAATGATGTTAACGTTTAACCTGTTGTAATTATTTATTTTTTGGTAGAAAGGGACAATTCTCGTGCGGGGAATAAACGGTTCATTAATGCCGCGAGTAAATTAGATTAGCGTTTAATCTTGATGTAAAGTTAGTAGCAGTTCGGATCGCGACTAATCAGTCCAAAGTGGCTTCAGCTCCAACTCGCAACATCCGTAGGAAGCTAGCTTCGCTCACTAAATCGATAGCAGATATTCGGGAAACAATATGCGATTTTGTTTGCCGCTCGCTCACGGTCACTTAACATTTTCATATCATTTCCAGCCCGATTTCAATTTCCTCTGATATTAAGCCACTCAACAAATATTTGTTTTCTCTTAAGAAAATCCTTTAAATTGCTTGAAATAATTTAATCAAGTAAATAAAATCTGTATTAATTCGAAATGCCATTGCCAGCTCCAGAAAAGTTTCAAACTTAGCAGGTTTACTTTAATCGCATTCTTCACAGTTGTTCAGTACTTAGGGTGATAATCGAATCTACGTTCATTATATTTAGACTTCTTTTACAATTTATCGTTTTTATAGTTTTTTCTTGACAATTGTATTATCTTTAGGCCCACTTTTACAATTGATGGATAACTTATCCTAACAGGTATACCTTCGATAAACAAGACTGCCTTTTACAATGCATTTGTATCTATCACAGCGTTTCTTAACCTTTTCCAGGCGCAACCCAAATATATCTATTGTATTGGTTTCGCGAACCACTAGAAAATTATTTAAAAAATAAAAAACAAATTTCTTATTATAAACTATAATGTATTTATGAAAATAAGTATATGAATATGTATGAATATATTATATACCTACCTATTTATAAACTAAATAATATAATAGAGTTAGGTATTGAAAAAAGCAGAATAGATTATTTAAAATTTATTCGATTAGCTTTTTTAAAAAATCTATTCTGCTTTTTTCAATACCTAACTCTAATATATAATATGCAGACTAATATAGAGTATTTCATCAATAAAATTAAATAATATAAATTTAATACCGTTACAATTTGGTACATGAATTTTATACAATTTTAATATTTTCTGATAGTCAAAATGTCCGAAACATAAATATTAGGAAATGTAGAAGAATTCACTGTTTATAAACAGTTTCTAATAAATATTAGGTATATTCCCATATTTGTCCAATTTAACTTTCGAATATGATTCTTTAAAAGTTAAAGATAAAAAATACAAGTAGCTTACAAAAATTAATGTTAATTAACGTGTACCCTGAGTTTGCATAAGTTTTGAAAGTTCTTTAAATCACGGTGGTTCCTAAAATTTAGTTTTAGTAATTACAAGAGAAGAAAAACCTGATTGGCACATGTAGTTAGATTAGTAGCAAAAGGTAATAATATTTCCAATTATTTATTTCCCAAGATTGGTTTTTCTTTTTTTTCAAACAAAATAAACTCAATGCCTAGGTAGGGTTATTAGGAGTAACAAATCTGAAATTTTATTTTAACGTTTTAGAAAAATATGATTGGCATTCAGGCCCGGATTTATGGTACTAGACGCCGTGGGCACAGCAAATTTTAGCGCCTTGGGCACAGTGCATTTTCGCGTCCCCTCCTATTTATAAAAAAGCATTTTGGCGTAATTTGCTATCCAAAATTTTGCGCCTTTGACCCGGGCCCAGTGGGCCCATATATACATCCGGCACTGTTGGCATTTAGTAATCAAAATTTTGTTAACAAATTTGTTAGCAAATTTATAATGATATTGTTATTCCGTAAGCTTTAACTCAAAAACTGTCACTCAGAAAACTTTGAAACCTTGTATTTCTACCTTATTCTAATATGGAAAGAAGCCATTAGATTTTGGTATAAATCAGATAACCCGAAATGGTACTTTACTTGAAGCTCAAAATAGTTTTTCTCTGAAAAATACCTTTAAATGTTATTTTTTCAAAAATTATTATATAATAAAAATTAAAGATTATTAAATTTTCTACAGGTTTGCATTAATACTTTTTCTATATATTTCATGGGCTAATTTATAAAATTATATATATTTTACATCCGGGAGTCTACGCTTTAAACAAACAGCGAACACAACTCCTTGGTTATGCAGTTCATATCTCAAATGTATGTAGCTGACAGATAAATGTCACTGTTTAAAAAACTAATCATTTCAAATTAATAATAGTAACGTAAAACAAAATCTAAAATCTAAAATTTTTATAATCGTTTAAATATTCAATTTGTACATTTGCACATTGTACAAAAATTTGCAAGACATATACACATCTGTTAGCTCTCAAAATCGACAAACAAAAAATAAATAATCGGAAAACAGTTAGATATATCTTGTGGATTGGTTTCCTTCAGTGCCATGACTGCTTCAGAAATTTAAGTAACTTTAATTGTCCTGAAATATGTTTTTCCCTTTTTGAATTTTTTCAAAACAGCCAAATATACATTGTTTAATCTTTGTATACCTACTAGTTGTGCGTGCTTTTATTAGTTATTTATTTTCATTATTTATCTTATAAATTTTAATTTATATATAGCAGAATTTGGATAAAATTATGTCATTGAAGGTGTCTGAAATATAATAGCACTTAAAACTTCCATTTTTTAATTACATACAAAGATGTTAGTTTTTACTTTATTCAATCTGCGTAGGAAATAACGACATTTATTCAAACATACGTGTCTCTTTTTTTCATTCATGAACAAAAACATTCTTCTATTCATAAATTCATCCATTCTCGTTGCGAACAAAAGAAAATTAATGAATTTGCCTACATGTGCTGGTGCTCTGTGCTGTGCAGTAGGTGGAGATGAGTTTTGTCTCGAGTTTATTGAATTTCTAAATAGAACACACACGTGAGCCCGACCCCGATGAAACTTTCATGATGTCCATGTGTCCGACGCGATTTACCGAGGGTTGATGATAAGCGAAGATCCCGGGACTCGCTCGCTGACCTTTTGGTTGAATTAAATCCGCTTGCATCCTACCCAATGCACAAGAACAGAGATACCTTCTACTTTGATTGATTCTAGGCAACTATAAGAAATACAGACAAGAGAAATGTTTAATATTTGTGGTGAATGTAACGAGTATAAATGTTTCTAGCATATCAAATGAACGCTGTATATTTTTGGGAATATACTGGGTGGCTATTGAAAAACGAATCCTATTTGAAACTCCGTAAGTCCGGGGTATATTGAGAAAAACAGGCAACAATATGTTTCAGTAAGGAATTCTATTGGTCTAACAATAAATTCTAACTGTTTTACGTACAATGATTAAAGAAGAAAACCGTGTCACATACAGAATTATACGGGCTACTTTGAGCATTGGAATGACCGCTATAAATAAAATTTTGTTCGATCATCTAAAAGGCAGCAAAGTTTGTTACCTTTGCATAACTCATAATTTAAATGATGGTCAAAATCAATCTGATGTCGCCAACACAGGACCTCCCGTCAATTCCATGTTTAAAATAGCAATGAACTTTAAGTAAAGTATCATTTCCGGTTGATCGTTCGTAAACAAAATCGACTTTGTTGTTCCAATAAACTGTAATACCAAATTTTGGATATTTTATTATGTTTTTCCTCGAAAATCTGTTAAGAGCTCCAAATTAAGTACCACTTCCGGTTTATCATATAGATATAGTCAAAATATTATGTTATTTCACATTATACACGAGTTATAAATACCAAATTTGAGAAGTTTTGGATCACGTTTTAATATATTTTTCAAGAAAACCTGTTTATAGCTTCCTGTAAAGTAGTGCTTCCAGTTTATCATTTTTAGAAATCATCTAATATGTCGTTCTCATTAATATAAAAGTCTTAAATGTCAAATATGAAAAGTTTTGAATTGTATCAATTTATTTTTCACGAAAATCTGTTCAGAGCTTCAAATAAAGTATCACTTCCGGTATATCAATTTTAGCCAAAATCTAATATGTTGGTTTCCGTTATATAAAAGTCTTAAATACTAAATTTGACAAGTTTTGAAATATATCATAATATATTTTTCACAAAAATCTGTTCAGAGCTTCAAAGAAAGTATCACTTCCAATTTATTAATTTTAGAAAAAATCTAACATGTATTTCTTATTAATATAAAAGTCTTAAATACCGAATTTGAAAAGTTTTCGATTGTATCAGTATATTTTTCACGAAAATCTGTTCAGAGTTTCAAATAAAGTATCACTTCTGGTTGATAAATTTATGCCAAAATCTAATATGTTTTTTCCCATGATATAAAAGTCTAAATACTAAAATTGAAAAGATTTAGATTATATTTTAATATATTTTTTCATTAAAAACTGTTATGGGCTTCAAGTAAAGTATCACTTCTATTTATCCAATTTTACCCAAATTCTAATCAACTCTTTATATGTATGCAGGAAGCTTAAATACGGAAAATAGATATATTTGGAAGTTTGTTATAAGAGTTATCGTGGACGAAAAAATCATCACACAAACACACACACACACACACACACACACACACACACACACACACACATACACACACACACACACACACACACACACACACACACACACACACAGACATCAGCGTAAAGATAGTAAAACCGTGTTGTGGGGACCCAAATTCGTGCTTATTTACTGAAAACTCACCATCGAATTTTTGGCATGATTGCATTATCTCCCTTACCTACGGTATGACGGGCGGTAACAATACATTTATAAATTTTAACATTATATTACAGTTGGCAACTTGTGTGAGAAATTATTTCTCACACCTTATCTTACGACTGTGGGAGATGAATAACTTTCGGGCTTTGTAAAGTATGGGAAAAGTGCAATTTTACGTAGTGGTCATAGAAAAAAAAAAATTTCTTCTCTAATGGGATGCCCCCCTTGGTCTCCTACAACTCACCTACCTCCCTTACCTACGGTATGACGGGAGGTAATAATTTCTGGAAAATTTTGTTTTCTATCAATAGTTTGCCGAAACTTTCGGTACTACCTTCGTATTATATATTCCTTAATATAAAATATACTCTGATAACCTAAAAAAGTACAATGTGACTTTTTATTGATAACAACCATGTCAATGTAAGTGACCATTATACTCTCTTCAATTGCTTCTTTCTCGTCCATTTATCAAACACCACAAAAACTATCGTATTATCCTTTATGAAAAAGCAGAAATACCATCTCAGCTTTGTGTGTTCTTTTCTGCAGTTTCCCGGTGAAATTACTTGTAGCAAATCGCTGAACATGAAACAGAAAAATCCCTAGTCAGTATATAGTTAATCATTGCTCTTTACCCTTGAAGCTTTGGCAAGCGAACAGGAAAGAACAATAAGAGCTGTAAACGATGGCTACAATGGCATATCAAGGGCCTTCGATAGTGACTTGTGACTCCAATCTCGTCTGTTAAAATTACGAACAATTGTGCTAACGCCTGCTGATTGATGTAGAGCTAGCTGAGTGTTTGCAACAACGAGGCCTGAAATCCTGCAGACGAACTGAAAGACTTGCTCAACAAGACTTCGTGACAGGTGCTTGTCTTGATGGAAAAACTCGCAAAGCCTACGCATTCGACAAGAGGTAATCAGCAACGAGAAAATGGCGAGGAGACAAAAAATTAATGTCCATGAAATTCTTTTTCTGTAACTCTTTATTCCGTTATCGATGATAATAGTGTCCGAATGCAGAATACAAGATAAAGTTCAAGAAAAATAGCCAGTTTCCCACAAGAATCTAACCAGTCCATTTATTGTAGTTTTCGGTTTATAGCGTAAATCCTCAACCATAATAACTAAGTAAAACATAGGCCATGTATATTCAAACTAGCCCTTAAAACTGTGTGAGAGAGACTAACAAAGTTTAAAAATAGTTATTTAAGTGTTAATGGCAGCAAGTGCTTCCTATCGATTGAGGTTGATTTCCTATACATCCGATACCGGTAGGAAGCACCTTAATGACCGCAACGCTTATTGCCTACGTTTTTTGCACGATCGACTCAATAATAAAATGAAAATTTAAAAAGCTTTGATTGTTGTCGTTTATTTTTTATTTACATACTGCCACACCTACAATAAGTAATCTCAATCACTTACAAATCAGTAATTTGTAAAAATAACGTACTGCCTTGGAAACCCAATCGGTAAACATTTAAAAAAAATCTGGTGTGGCCAACACAATACCTCTCGCCATTTACAGCCGGAGTCACAAAAAAGATTAAGTTAATCCTAATATTTGGATTAGCGAATTTTACTCTAATTTTGACAGTTTATTTCTTAAAATATAGTCTAATCTAATCCAAGTAACTACCTTTCTTTAAACCCATCAACAGGATTAAATTCCAATTACAGAGTGGGTTCACATTCACACACATCCATGCCTTAGTGAGATTCGAACCCAGAGCCCCGAGGGCACTCATGACTTATGAGGCGTTGCTCTAATCATTGAGCCACCGGAGCTATAATAAAATGAAAATTAAATTTTAAATACCGGGATAGAATAGGATTCACTAATCCAAAAATGAAGAATGAGGATTAGCTTAAACATTTTTGTGAATCGTTAATTTTTATTAATCTAAATACTTACCTACATATTTAGTTATGCTGGAAACTGTATTGAATTCCTTTTCTATTGTTCTATTTACTTTTTTCTTTTCAAAACGTTACTAATATTATTTTGAAATGATTAATTCTTTGACAGTGACATTTATCTGTCAGTTACATATATTTGAATAACTGCGTTTTGTTTGTTTAAAGCGTAGACTCTGGGATTTAAATTATAGATAATTTTATAAACTTATCCATAAAATATATAGAAAAAGTATTAATGGAAATCTATAGAAAATTTAATAATCTTTAATTTTTATAATAACATTAATCTCGAAAAAATAATATTTAAAGGTATATTTCGAAGAAAAACTATTTTGAGCTTCTTGTAAAGTGCCGTTTCTGGTTATCCGATTTTCACCAAAATCTAATGGGTTCTTTCCATTACAGAAAAATTCAAGATTTCAAAATCTTCTGAATGATAGTATTTAAGTTAGAGTGGAGGTTCCACACACACATAGGTACACACGTACACACAGACATCATCGGTAAAATGTTAAAATTGGATTCTAGGGACCTTAAAACGTTTCCAAAATCTTGATATGCGATTTTTAGTACGATCCCTATACCTCCCTTACCAAGGGTAGCGGGAGGTAAAAAACACTGATGTGGCCAACACAATACCTCCCGTTATTTAACTTTTATTATTTAAATAAACATACTTACATGTTTAGTTTTGTTGGAAACTGTATTAAGACTTAAGACCCATTCTATATAACTATGGTTCTATTTACTATTTCCTTTTTAAACTTTACTGTTATTAATTTAAAATGATTAGTTCTTTGACAGCGATATTTATCTGTCAGTTACATACATTGGAGATATGAATTGTGTAACCAAGGAGTTGCGCTTGTTTAAAGCGCAGGCGCTGGGCTTTAAATTATAGATAATTTTATCCATAAAATATATAAAAAAGTATTTGTGCAAATTTGTAGAAAATTTAAAAATCTTTAATTTTTATAATAGGGAACAGAAATCTCGAAAAAAAGAACATTTGAATGTATTTTTCGAAGAAAAACTATTTTGAGCTTCAAGTAAAGCACCATTACCGGTTATCTGATTTACACCAAAATCTAATGACATCTTCCCATATAAGGTAGAAATACAAAGTTTCAAAATTTTCTGAATGATAGTATTTGAGTTAGAGCGTAAACAGGAATCACCCATACACACATATACACTGAGACATACAAACAGATATCATCGTGACCTTAAAACGTGGTCATTTACCAAAATCTCGATATCTCTATATCAGTAATAATAAATTCAATATATTTTATATTATATTAATCGCTCTATAATAATTACGATATTTAAAAACGCATCTCTATAATATATTATTACGTAAACGTAACAGTAGAGATGCATCACTTTTAAATTGTTAATAAAAGTTAGTTCACGTTACTGGCCATTAATTTTATGAACAATTAAAATTTAAATACGTGTCTGTTCCTCCGAACGCCTTTATGATTATCGCAGAAAGGTCTATCATATAGTCAGAACACTATATTTTCTTTGCTAGTATCCACTACCGAACTCCACATTTACATCATCACAGTTATCGCATCGTAATCTAGTTCTAGAATATGAAGGATAAGGGTTTGAAAATGGAGCCGTACTTCATCCGCCATCTGACTGATGTGGGAGGCACTTAGGTCTTGCCTAACGAGCCAGCTATATCCGGCGATTTATTTCCGAAAATGGTAAATGTAACCGGCTGAACATCGGGATTCAATCATCTTTTAAATCTCCACGCTGAGCGGTATGCCCCATGAATTCCGACGATATGGCGCGCCCGGCCAGAGTTCATGTAAGGGACGTTACGTGCACGTGTGTGTGTGTCCAATAAAAACCCCACTCGCCGATGGAATAATTCGAAAATGGAATTCTCCCTGTCTTCGGCCTTAAAATATAGTAAGATCTGCAACACTCCTAGAATAATGAACTAGGGAAAAGAATATTACTTCTATGGAAAAAATCTGATGTGGCCAACACATAACCTCTCGCCAGATATTTCACCTGGTTGTACGAATTAAACGAAAAATATTTTTAATTACAAATACATATATTCATGTCTCACTACAAAATAATTCTCACATATATTTGCAAAATCTATGGGATATTTTAATATAAATTATGTACAATACATACATTTTCTTTATATTCAATATCCTGAAATTTTCTTTTTCTATTTTACTTTTCTTTTTCTTTATATTCGTCATTTTTTCGCAAATTCCTTTTATATTCTTTTTTACGTACCTATATTCTTTTGCGTTGTTGACTTTTTTTTATTTTCATAATCTTCATAATAATGTTCAAATATTTTAGATAGTGGTATTTTATGTGTCAATTACAAACATTTGAATTTCTTGCCTTGAAGTAGTTTGATCTGAGAATTTTACATTTATTATTTTATATGCATTTCTTTATCTCTAAATCTATAGAAGATATAATAACGAATTTATATTTATCGAATAAAGAATTTAACGTTCTTTAATGTAAGTATTTATATAAATTTTCGATAAATAATATTTAGATGATTATTTTTCTTGTAACTACTACTTCCGGTTGTCCAATTGTTATCAAAACTTAATCAACTCTTCCCATTATATATAGCTTGAGGCATCGTGTAGTGCGAACGTGTGTCTATATCGCTCCGTTGTTTAAGATTTATTGTCGATTACTACCTATCGCTTTCGTCAGCAAAATGACCAGATATCGTAGCAGAGTTAATGAAACGGATGATGAATTAAGTGCAAAAATAGAGCGCGCAGTGGAAAGTGTCTTCGGAGTGTTCTTCAAGAATTACGACGAAACTACTGATCAATTAAAATCGGAAATCATTGCACTGCAAAATGAATTACTGGAATGCAAAACCTTAATATCAACCCAGAATAAATTGATCGAGAGTTTAATAACCAAAAGTGAATCTAAAGATAATACTAACGTGCAAAAAAAGAAACACAATCATAATGTTTCTAAACCTAAAAATAATGAATCGTCAAGTTCATCTAATGTCGAGTTCAGTGGCCCGAGCACTAATCATACGAACTTAAACGCAAACAAAAACCAACCCGTTCAGAGAGATAATCATATTCAGCAGAAGATAAACAATACGAATAAGATGACATTTGGTAATGCACAGGTCAGTAATAACAACTTTTGCGGTGCGCCGAAGCGGGCATGGTTACATGTCAGCCGCGTCGAAAACAAAGAAGCATCAACCAAGGATTTATTGGATTATATCAACTCCCAAGGCATACAAGACAACAACATTAAGTGTGATAAAATCGAACACTCAGGTGATTATGCATCATTTAAGTTGGGTGTAACTTTTGATAAAATGTCAGACTATTTAAAACCAGAATTATGGCCAAGTGGCATCTTAATCAAACGATATAGGTTCCCGCGAAAACTTTATAGCGATAATCCTCATAAAGCTTCAAAAAACGATCAATAGAACAATTACATGAACTGCAGTTGTACTATCAAAACTTACGCAGCATTAAAAATAAAATTCAAGATTTTTACACTTCGGTTTCGGTTATGGATCACGATATAATCGGTATCACAGAGACATGGTTAACATCAGACATTTCAAGTGCCGAACTCTTTCCTCCTAATTCCTATACTGTGTATAGAAAAGACCGTCAACTTAACATACTTAATGTATCCCGTGGTGGAGGCGCTCTTCTCGCAATCCACAAGGACATCAAATGTGAAATAATGGACTTTTCTAATTTATCAACAACCCTTGTATCATTTGATATTATAGGGTGTAAATGTATGTTTGAATCTTTTACTTTAATAATTATAGTAATTTATATACCTGAAACACCTACTGTACAAAACTTAGAAACTTTAATTAACTTTTTAGAATATCTATGCACCACTCAAAAACATGTAATTGTCATGGGGGATTTTAATATCCCTGCGTTCTCTAGTACAAATCCTGATATGTTAAGTTCACTATTATCAAACTTTTTGGTATTTACTGATTATAAACAATGTAACAATATTTTAAATTGTGATAATCGTATCTTAAAATTAATTATAACAAATCTTAACTGTAAAGTTATCAGGGAGGAAATTCCTTATGTAAGAGAAGATAAATATCACCCCACATTAAAAATTACTTTGTCCTGTAATAGTAAACCTTGCAATTTTTCTCGTAGCAGCCACTATAAAAAGTATAATTTCAAAAAAGCAAATTTTACTAGTTTATATGAATCATTACTTACTTGTAATTGGTCAGTTTTAAAAACTGTTACAAATCCAAATGAGGCTTGTAACCTCTTTTATCAAATATTGTATGAAATTATTGACACACATGTCCCACTATATAAATATAAAAGAAATTGCTATCCACCTTGGTATACGAAAGATATTATCAATAACATCAAACAAAAGTCAAAATTTTATATGTGTTACAAAAAATATAAATCTTCAAGTGCTTTGCTAAAGTTTAAAGAAATTCGTAAATTAATAAAAGCACAAATTCAGATATCGTATAAAAACTATATATACAAAATAGAAAACTCTATTGTCAATGACCCCAAAAACTTTTGGTCATTTTTACAAAGCAAAAACAAGCACTCCAGAATTCCTGGTATAATGAAAACTGACGATATCTCGTCCGATAATCCACAAACCATTGTTGAATTTTTTGCTTCTCATTTCAGCAGTGTTTTCAGTAATCCAACATATTGCATACAAAATTCGACGTCTCATGATACTAGTTCTAATTTCAGTATTACTATCAATGAAGATGATGTATCTCTAGCAATTTCAAAACTTAAAAATACCATGACCTCAGGCCCTGATCTCATACCCAGTTTTTTAGTTAAAGATTGTAAATACATATTTACTGAACCATTATGCATAATTTTCAATTTATGTATTTCAACATGCAACTTCCCTGATATTTGGAAAAGAGGCAAAGTTTGCCCGGTACTTAAAACTGGTGACTCTACTCTCGTGAAAAACTATAGACCAATCACCTTAATATGTAATTTCGCTAAAGTATTTGAAACAATATTACACAATCAGATATATTATCGAGTGCAAAACATTTTATCTATATCACAACACGGATTCATTCCCAAACGATCAACTGTAACCAACTTATGCTATTTTACTCAATTTGCTACAGATACTTTAGATAACCATAGGCAAATGGATGTTATTTATACAGATATTTCTAAAGCATTCGATCGAATAGATCATGGTGCATTGTTAAGTAAACTTCATTCCTACGGTTTTAGCGGAAATCTTGTCAAATTGTTTATTTCATACCTGCAAAATCGTATTCTTTATGTAGAATACAACAATCATCGTTCTAGTTTATTTCAGGCACATTCTGGCGTGCCACAGGGCTCCAATCTGGGGCCATTGTTATTTCTACTTTTCATAAACGATATTGTTGCCGATATCGACTGTGAAATACTTATTTATGCAGACGACGTTAAAATATTTTCTAAAATCGATACATTAAATGATTGTTGTAAATTGCAAGTAAATCTGACTCGAATTCACGGTTGGTGCATCAATAACAAATTAAATCTAAACTTATCAAAATGTAAAATAATGAGTTATACACGAAAGAAAAATATTATTAGTTTCAATTACTGTATTAATTCTCATAACTTAGAAAGAGTATCAACCATCAAAGACCTAGGCATCACATTTGATCCAGCACTTACGTTTGTTCCACATATCCGAGAAACTGTTACGGCAACCAACAGAAGTATAGGTTTTGTTATAAGAAACAGTAAATCTTTTCGTCAAATATCAACTATAAAATCATTATTTTTCACTTTTGCCAGATCGAAATTAGAGTATGGTATTATTATATGGTACCCTATATACGAATGTCACAAACTTCTACTAGAGGAATGTTCTAGGAGATTTGCTAAATATTTATGGTTACGGCAATACAACTCTTATCCTGAAAGAGGCATTGACAATAGCATACTACTCAATTCAGTCAAATTACAATCAGTAAAAGATCGACATGCAATAATGGCAATTAACTTCCTATCTAAAATAATAAATAATAAAATAGATTGCTCATATTTATTAGCTAAGCTAAACTTTCGTATACTAAGGTTAGCATCGAGAAATCGAGAATTATTTTATGTATCATCATCATCAACAAAGACAAGTTTATCTGCAAAATCTCCTCTCACTGTCATGTGTAGTATGTATAATAAAATATCTCAGTACAATGATATATGTGATATGAATGCATGCAAGAAATTACATAAAATTCTTATATAAAGATTATATTTAAATTGAAATCTATTTATATTGTATTTGCTCTGTAATTGGGACTAGTTCCTGTAGAACAATAAAGGGTATTATTATTATTATTATTATTATTATTATTATTGTTAGATTGAGGAATCCGTAGTTAAAAATGTCTTAAGTTTTATAGTATGTGAGAAATCGTGAATCCAACATCCACACACACATACGGACATCATCGTAAAAATGTTATAATCGGATTCTAGTGCTTATTCACTAAAATCTGGATATGCGATTTTTAGCATGAATACAATACCTCTCTTAGCGAGTGGTAAAAATGAGCTACTCACAAGAAATAAGAAAGTTTATTTGACAGAAATGTGATTATTGTGCATGCCCTACTTATTTTCAAGAATATTTTTAAATCTGATTCACCGCTGTATTTAAGTAAATCATTTAAATCTTCTATTGTGCAGATTATGCAAATGGAAATTACAGTTTTCTTACATAAAGTCGTTTACGTACTTGCTTTGAAAATGGTGTAATAAAAATCTGATGTGGCCAGCACATTACCTTACGTCAGTTCTATGTATTTTGTATAAATGTCATACAGAAAGTTCCTTGCAAAAGATTATATTTTTTTGTAAAGTACCTTAAGGCAGTTGTATGTATTTTATACAAATTCCATACAGAACGTTTCTAGCAAAAGATCCTATACTTCCAGTAAAATTAGAACACAAACATACTGTCAACTGCACTTGACACTGACATCTTTCAATCAGAATTTTCATAGTATAGCAGCTCTTTCCAGAGTTACAGCATATCTGGCTAATATATGATATTTAATTTCTTTATAATTTTTACCTCCGGTCATACCGTAGTTAAGGGAAGTAATGTAATCGTGCCAAAAATGTGTGTGTGTGTGTGTGTGTGTGTGTGTGTGTGTGTGTGTGTGTGTGTGTGTGTGTGTGTGTGTGTGTGTGTGTGTGTCTGTGTGTGTGTGTGTGTGTGTGTGCGTGCGTTCGTGCGTGGGTGCGTGCGTGCGCGTGTGTGTGCGTGCGTGCGCGTGTGTGTGCGTGCGTGCTTGCCTGTGTGACGATTTTTTCGTCCGTGATACTCTTACAACAAACTTCCGAAAATTTCTATTTTCCATATTTAAGCTTCCTGCATTCATGTAAAGAGTTGATTAGATTTTGGATAAAATTGGATAACCGGAAGTGACTCTTTATTTGAAGCCCATCGCAGTTTTTAATGAAAAACTACATTACAATATAATCCAAAACTTTTCAATTTTAGTATTTAAGACTTTTATATCAAGGGGAACAGCATATTCGATTTTGGCTAAAATTGATAATCCGGAAGTGATACTTTATTTGAAGGTCTGAACAGATTTTCGTGAAAGATATATTAAGATATATTCCAAAACTTTTCAAATTTAGTATTTAAGACTTTTATATGAAGAGGAACAATATATTAAATTTTGGCTAAAAATGATAATCCCGAAGTGATACTTTACTTAGGTAAAGCTTTTATATAAAGGGAAGCAACATATTAGATTTTGGCTAAAATTAATAAATCGGAAGTGACACTTTTAACATTAAATTTTGACTAGACCTATATGATAAACCGGAAGTGGTACTTAATTTGGAGCTCTTAACAGATATTCGAGGAAAAACAGTAAAATATAATCCTAAATTTGGTATTACAGACTTTTCTATTTATTGGAACAACAAATTAAATTTTGTTTACAAACGCTCAACCGGAAGTGATACTTTACTTAAAGCTCATTGCTATTTCAAACATGGAATTGACGGGAGGTCATGTGTTAGCCACATCAGATTTTTTAACTATATATCTATTTAATATGAAGTATAAAATGCATTCAAATCGTATAGAGAATAAAATATTCTTTAATATTTATAATAAAATTAAATGTGAAAAAATGATATTTAACATTCAAGAAAAACTGTTAAAATTTTCAAATGAGGGTACTTCCGATTGACCAATTATAACCAAAATCTAATCAGCTCTTCACATGGATGTAACGAAGAGGAATACGAAAGAATTATAATTTTTGGAATTGTAGTATTAGAGTTATCGCATTGGAAAATTTTGTCACACACACACACACACACACACACACACACACACACACTCACACTCACATACATACATCATCGTAAACATAGTAAAATCGTATTCTAGGGACCCTAAAACGTGTTTGTTCATCAAAAACTCACCAGTGAATTTTTTTACCAAAGACAATACCTTCCTTACCTAAAGGTGACGAAAGGTAAAAAAGTATGTTTTGAGAATAAAAAAAAAACCTGATGTAGACTACACATTACCATCCACTATTAAATGTATTAAGATTCAATACATCAATTGTATTCTTCATCAATATCTTGACATGAGATAATGTCAAAAATGTTATTTAAAGATACAAATGTAATGAACGCGAAATTGTTACTTTCGTGTTAGCTGCGAATTTTTCGCATTGGTTTACGAGAGCAAATTTTCACAAAAAGTATTTTCAATAAATAAAATCTGAGGTGGACACCACATGACTTCCTTGCACTCAAGACCAATATGAAGTATAGACCCAATTATAAAATTGCACGTATTTGACGTAATTTGACATTAACATCTATTTTTTTTTGTTATTTTTTGTCGTAATCCAGCAAGCTTCATTACAAAAACCAAAAAATATATGTTTTAAGTTTACATATCTCGCTTATACAAAGGGCTAATTTAATAATACTTGATGTGCTAGATGCAAAATTTAATTCTCTAAAACTCTTATTTGAAGCATTTATTTCTGAAATAAAAATGAAACCATTTTATTCAAGAAAAACTGTTGACAACTTCAGGTAATATATCACTTCCAGTTAGCCTGTTTTAACCAAAATCTACTATGTTATTCCAATTGATATAAAAGTCTTATATACCAAATTTGAAAAGTTGGATTATATTTTATAATTGTTTTTCTGGAAATTATGTAATGACCAAAAACGGAGGTGCACAACTAGATAATATAGCAGTCCTAAATACAAAATTTCAACTTTCTACGGCTTACCGTTTTCGTGTTAT
The DNA here is from genome assembly GCA_963082715.1 of Harpalus rubripes. Lineage (NCBI taxonomy): Eukaryota > Metazoa > Arthropoda > Insecta > Coleoptera > Carabidae > Harpalus > Harpalus rubripes. The sequence goes on along the minus strand of OY720448.1, from coordinate 79,545,543 downwards.
GCGAGATACGTACGTACGTACAGACGTCACGACGAAATTAGTCAAAATGGATTCGGGGATGGTCAAAATAGATATTTCCGTTGAAATCTGAAAACCGAAATTTTTCGCGATTACAATACTTCCTTTACTTTGTACAAGGAAGTAAAAAGTAGAATGTTTCATACTTCATCGTTTCTAATTTTCGAAAGTGTGTCCTTTGAGATAAAAGATATATATATATATATATATATATATATATATATATATATATATATATATATATATATATATATATATATATATATATATATATATATATATATATAACAGTTAAATGGATAACGGTGTAGCAGTCAAGGAGATGGAATTTTTTTATTAATCAATACACTCTTTTAAGTTATTGCCAAGCTTTCGGAAACTAATTTATTCCTTCATCGGGGCACTATAAACAATATGACAATGATGTAATTTTACAAAATTGTACAAACAATGGTTACAAGTTTATTATAATTAACTTACTACTTGTTGAGGTTAAGATGAAAGCATAACAGCCATGAAAATCGGATCTTCGTTGGACAGTCGAAAAGTACTCATTTTTAAATAAATATTTTAAATAATTTTCCAACACAGTTTTTGATATTGTTTTTTAACAAAATGTATAGAATTTAGTGATTTTTATATTTTTTGAGTCGAAAAGGTAAAAATTATTGTTAAAATTGATTAAAAATATACACAAAAAACTTTTTTTAACCTAAACTTTTTTATACATGTGACTAGAAAAATTTGCGACAAAAATGGCGTAAAAAGTAAGTTGACGGAAGTGCGTCCTTGATGGGAAAAGCGCGGCAATAATTTGAAAAACGTGACGTTGGGAAATTGCAGAGGGATGGGTTTGGGGGATGACTGGTGCTAAACGTACTATAGCATAAGTTAAACAGACGTACCACACGTAAGGGGATGAATTTAATATCAGACTGAAAAACTTGTTCAAAAGTTATACACAGAATTACGTCGCACCGCAAGGTACATATTTTAAAACAGTTGTGAATTATCATTCAATTGTAGGTCATTAAAATGCAAAATGTAATTATATAAGGTGCTGAGACCATTGACATCGGTTCTCTTATTCATTGTGCTGGGTTCTTTATTAATATGTACCATTTCTAAGAACTGCCTTTTGCTAAGGTTGTTTTCTTGTGCCAAGACAGTGGCGTTAGCAAAATCCATTTGATGTTTTTTTATCGTGTACATGTATTGAAAGTGCAGATGAACCGGGTCGTAATCTACAGTCACTTTTATGTGACGTGATTCTAGATTTTAAAGATCTGGATGTTTGGCCTACATACACCTCACTGCATTCCGTGCACGGTATTTTGTACACTATGTTAGATTTTTGTTCTGGGACGACCTTGTCCTTCACCCTGGAGAAAAGGGAACGCACAGTAAGCGATTGTTTGGTAGCTATTTTAACATAATTACTACGTAATACAGATAATAAACCGGGAGTGAGATGGTCAACATGTGGCAGAGACCCGTAGGTAATCCTGTCATTGTTGCCTTGATTGTTGCTGTTGTTGTGGTTGTTGTTGTTGGTGTCTCTATTCGCAACACCCGCCGAGGCGTCAGAGTTGAAAAGTAGCCGATGGAGTAATGGAATGGGGTAGCCATTCTTCAATAGAATGGTTTTTAGTTTGTTGACGAATTGATCGTTCTCCCTGCAGATAAGGGAAACGTGACAGTAGTGATGAACAGAGAACAGTACACCTCCAAATCTATGGATATCCTTCAGGATACCAACACATACAAAATCATCCCCAGAGATCCTACCAGTACCATACAGCAGAAAGCCAATAAATTAGTTTCCTCTTTAAAATCAAAAAGTATGATTACCTCTGAAGTAGCGAAAACATTAACAATATATAATTCACAATCGCCTAAGTTTTATGGCCTTCCCAAAATCCACAAACCAGTTTTGAGTCTACGACCCATCATTTCGTCTATTGACGCACCGAATTCTAAATTAGCCCGATTCACTGCTGACATTTTAAAAACAGCGTACAATACCGACAATAATTATTTCATTAAAGACTCTTTTGAGTTTGCAGAAACTTTTCAAAATTTTCAGTTACCAGAAAATTATGTCATAATCAGTCTCGATGTTGTGTCTCTATTCAGCAACATTCCTGAGGATTTGGTGCTTGGGAGTATTCGGGAGAAATGGGATATCATTAAAGAACATTGCAATCTGGATCTTGAATCTTTCTGTAAAATCGTACATTTCATTTTCGACTCCAGCTACTGTTCCTTTCAAAATCGATACTACAAACAGATTTTCGGTACACCAATGGGAAGCACACTGAGCCCCATCCTGGCACAGTACGTTATGGACCGGCTGTTGGACGAGTGCGTTCCAAAACTCAGCTTTACTCTACCTTTTATGAAGAAATACGTCGATGACATTATATGCGCAATTCCAGAAGACAAGATTCAAGAGATTTTGACCGTTTTCAACAGTTATAACAACCGTATACAATTCACAGTGGAAACTGAAACGAATAACAGTGTGCCGTTCCTAGACACACTGCTGATAAGGACTGAAACCAACGCAATCATATTGGATTGGTTTCAAAAACCAACTGCGCCTGGAAGATACATTCATTTCCGTTCCCACCATCCGATGAGAATAAAAATCAACACCATACTTGGATTGAAACACAGAATTGAAGTCATATCTCATCCAGAATTCAAACAAAGGAATTAAACAAACTAAAAACCATTCTATTGAAGAATGGCTACCCCATTCCATTACTCCATCGGCTACTTTTCAACTCTGACGCCTCGGCGGGTGTTGCGAATAGAGACACCAACAACAACAACCACAACAACAGCAACAATCAAGGCAACAATGACAGGATTACCTACGGGTCTCTGCCACATGTTGACCATCTCACTCCCGGTTTATTATCTGTATTACGTAGTGATTATGTTAAAATAGCTACCAAACAATCGCTTACTGTGCGTTCCCTTTTCTCCAGGGTGAAGGACAAGGTCGTCCCAGAACAAAAATCTAACATAGTGTACAAAATACCGTGCACGGAATGCAGTGAGGTGTATGTAGGCCAAACATCCAGATCTTTAAAATCTAGAATCACGTCACATAAAAGTGACTGTAGATTACGACCCGGTTCATCTGCACTTTCAATACATGTACACGATAAAAAAACATCAAATGGATTTTGCTAACGCCACTGTCTTGGCACAAGAAAACAACCTTAGCAAAAGGCAGTTCTTAGAAATGGTACATATTAATAAAGAACCCAGCACAATGAATAAGAGAACCGATGTCAATGGTCTCAACACCTTATATAATTACATTTTGCATTTTAATGACCTACAATTGAATGATAATTCACAACTGTTTTAAAATATGTACCTTGCGGTGCGACGTAATTCTGTGTATAACTTTTGAACAAGTTTTTCAGTCTGATATTAAATTCATCCCCTTACGTGTGGTACGTCTGTTTAACTTATGCTATAGTACGTTTAGCACCAGTCATCCCCCAAACCCATCCCTCTGCAATTTCCCAACGTCACGTTTTTCAAATTATTGCCGCGCTTTTCCCATCAAGGACGCACTTCCGTCAACTTACTTTTTACGCCATTTTTGTCGCAAATTTTTCTAGTCACATGTATAAAAAAGTTTAGGTTAAAAAAAGTTTTTTGTGTATATTTTTAATCAATTTTAACAATAATTTTTACCTTTTCGACTCAAAAAATATAAAAATCACTAAATTCTATACATTTTGTTAAAAAACAATATCAAAAACTGTGTTGGAAAATTATTTAAAATATTTATTTAAAAATGAGTACTTTTCGACTGTCCAACGAAGATCCGATTTTCATGGCTGTTATGCTTTCATCTTAACCTCAACAAGTAGTAAGTTAATTATAATAAACTTGTAACCATTGTTTGTACAATTTTGTAAAATTACATCATTGTCATATTGTTTATAGTGCCCCGATGAAGGAATAAATTAGTTTCCGAAAGCTTGGCAATAACTTAAAAGAGTGTATTGATTAATAAAAAAATTCCATCTCCTTGACTGCTCAGTCGAGATCACAAAAAAACGTATATATATATATATATATATATATATATATATATATATATATATATATATATATATATATATATATATATATATATATATATATATATAGGCGGTCTCACAACTCGCGCCCCAGAGCGAATGAGGAAACACGAGACTGCACTTGGATGTGTAATTTCGATGAAAAAAAAATCTAGCTTAAAAGATATTCGAGAAGAGGCATCTTAAAATTGACCAATCAGAGACCTACACCTTTAACTTGTGTTTTCCGTAATTTTACGTTACTAGGTTTTTATACAAATCAAATCTTCTTTAAAATGTGTGGGCGACTGTAGTTTTCGAAAAATGTCAGTCTCAAATTAAATTTGACAAGGTGAATAAAAAAGGCAAATTCTTACCATGTATTCAGCCGCTGATTTTTGTTTAACACATTTTACACAGCTGTTACAACATGTTGCACTGTACGATATAAATGATGATCTCGGATGACACCTTCGCTAACCTAAATTTGTTGACAGTGAAAAGTCAACTTGAAAGTGTCAAAATTACAGTAAGTCAAACAAACTTTGTAACTCACTACTTGTATTTTTTAAACCTAGCAACCAGTTTTATTTTGTAATAATATCATCACACCTCAAGATATCCTTCCAGGATTGGTGGATTAAAAAGTCTTGTAACTCCGTTATGCAAGCAGCTGCAAATTATTTTCTTCTATTTGTTGGCAACCTATTGTCGTCGGCAAGTATCAGTTTCGTCTGGGGCGCGAGTTGTGAGACACCTGTATATATAAATACATTTCAAAATATACTACAGGTATATAATTGGAGGCTGGCTCAAATGCAAAATATTCTTATTTAAATAAATCAGTCGGATTTTCTATGCAAATGTAAATTACAATATTAGGCTCTGTACATATTTATAAGAGTATTTTGTAAATTTATATACGTATAAAATTCGGTAAACCCAAGGCTTAGTGAATGTACATTTATAATCAGAAACGAGTCCAAATTAAAACACTGATAATTTATTCCTACACGAGGCGCCGACAAATTCAAAATGGTCTTACAAATTTTATTTTGATGTCATATAAAAATATAGCCGTTAGAGGAGCCACATATCATTGTTCATATTTTTGCGGTTGCCTACAAACATAGCATGTTGAAGCAGCTGTAATACTGTATAGAGTTTATGCTTTTTTTACTCAGCATATGCTACAACACGTCAGAATTTATAAACATCAGCAAAAAATTCTCCGGTGTTAAAATACCAGAGTAGTTAAAGAGGAGGTAATGTAACATTAACGGCTATTGTGGCTTGAAATGTTTTTTTGGAACAAAAAATTTTAGTTCACAGAATGAGTTTTTATTAATGATGATATCCAACAAAAATTCGAACGTCAATAATTATAAAAATAGCATAAAAAATTAGATGTGGCTCGCCATTTCCATTATTTCTCACTATTTTATGTGATAATAGGATGTTTACTTTTTACTAAAATATTTAATACATATTCCGATTCGTTCATGTTTAAAACTATACAGGGTGTTTATTTTAAATGGTCAACCATTGCTATCTCAAGAACTATAAGAGCTACAAAGACGGTTAAATCGGCAAGCAATATCTATTTCACAAAACAAGTTAAATAAAGAAAAGAAAAATTTGTTTACGACCACTAGTTCTCAAAATGTGAGACCTAAGTTTTCTATTTTAAATATATGTATATATATATATATATATATATATATATATATATATATATATATATATATATATATACTTACATACCGTGTATATCTTAAAGGTGTACATAGGAGATAAACATGGGAAATCAGTTTTTTGCAATTTCCTGCTCGCCTAATTATTTTAAGCAAAAACAGTATTACTTTTACATGCTTTGTAACGACAGTAATTAAATATGAAAATGTCGAAAATTACTTTGAAAATATCGACAGCCATGGAATTGAACAAAAATAAATAAATGCTTAACTTTTATCTGTCACAACGTAACTTATTTGACGTTTCTGACAATTTGAATTTGTCTCTAGTTTTATTGTCTGAAATTTTTAGAAAATGGATATTTATACTAATGAAGAGCGTGATTTGAGGACTGCTAATGTGTCTTCAAAAAATACACGTTAGCCGCGTAATGAAAATAATAAAGAGTGTTGGGAATAAGTGTAGTTCCCTTCTGTATTACTAGATGTATTGGCAATGAGTTGGGAGTACATCACAGCACCATACATATTTTTGTTACGCAGTTGAATTTTTAATAAATTTATATTATTTAAACAAAACTGTATTTTTTAACTTTATTAGTCTAATATAATATTTCTCTTATCATAATTAACGATATTTTTCGAATCAAATTGTCAGAAACATCAAATAAGTTAACTTACGTTGTTACAGATAAAACGTCAAGCATTTATTTTTTTGTTCAATTCCATGGCTGTCGATATTTTCAACGTAAATTTTGACATTTTCATATTTAATTACTGTCGTTATAAAACATGTAAAGGTAATTCTGTTCATTGAATTAGATGCAGAATTTTATGCCATAAAACTTTTATTTGACTCGTTTCTTGCTTAAAATTATTAGGCGAGCAGGAATTTGCAAAAAACTGATTTCCCATTTTAATCTCCTATGTACACCTTTAAGATAGATAGACACACGGTATATATATATATATATATATATATATATATACAGGTGTTAATTTTAAATGAGCCACCATTGCTATCTCGAGAACAATAACCGCTACAAAGACGGTTAAATGGGCAAATAATTTCTGTTTCACAAGAAAAATTTAAAGAAAAGAAAATATATTTTTTTGGACCAGTGGTTCTCAAAATACGGGACCTAACTTTTTATTTTTAAATGGGATTATACATTTTTTATTTGCTCGTTCGTTAGAGAATTTAATTCTGAATTCAGTGAATATTATTATTCCCTTACATAACGATTTGTTTGAGTTGATATTTATGATCACTTAGGCCCGGGCCACACTATGCGTTTTGGCGGGACCGGTTTAACGGGACCGGTTTACCGGGAAGACAACAACTTTGTTTTAAATGAATGCGTCCACATTGATGTGGTTGCGGTCCAGTTGCCGGATACTACCGCAGCATGTGGCGGTTTGACCGGACGGTCAATTTGCCGCATGACAGCTATAACACATTGGAGATAATGCGAGCGTTCACAAAGGTCTGGTTTTGTTTTTTAATAGACAACGTATACTATTTGGGCTCTGCACCGATCAGACATTAGGCCAACTGTGTCCAAATCGGGTTGTCAATGCTGCCGCCCTGTTTAGTGGGATATATGTGGACGCTGTTCGATACATCTCGTTTAACCGGATGCGGTTTTACCGGTCCCGCCAAAACGCATAGTGTGGCTCGGGCCTTACAGAAACAAAACTTTCACTTCTTTCCGTCATTTATGTAATAAAAATGACATGTAGTCAGTTTTTCCATTCATGGCATTCTTATTAAAGCCATATTTTAATCAAATTAGTATAAAACTTTAATTAAATTCTCTACCGAATGAGAAAATAAAAAATATATATTCTCATTTAAAATAAAAAAGTTAGGTTCCATATTTTGAGAACCACCGGTCGAAAAAAATATTTTTCTTTTATTTAAATTTGTCTTGTGAAATAAAAATTGTTTGCCCATTTAACCAGCTTTGTAGCTCTTATAGTTCTCTAGATAGTAATAATAGGCAGTAAAAGTGACATTTTAGAATGTTAGCTGTCAAAAAATTGCAAAAGAAATAATTTATATTTGTAAACAAAGCATAGGAAAATTTTGAATATCTTTTATATGAGGACAGATAACATAAACATTGCCAATAATCAATAATAATGAAAAATCGCAATATGAAACAATAATGATCTAGTTCACCACTAATATTCTCTCTTTTAACAATATTCTCTGGGACGCCCGTTGTCTGCATTTGAAGAAAACATTCTATCTGGAATACATTTTTCTATTTTTTCGTATATTACATAAATAAAATAAATTCAACAGATATTGATATAAAACCAAAAGGAACAAACGAAACAAAAACATCAAAACAAATTCAATTTCTATAACTAATGTTTTCCTATGACAGATAAGATTTGAAAAAGCTCAAAAGAGCTTAAAAAGAATGTGAAATAAATTTTCTCAAGTTTCTAGTATGATTAGTTCAAGAAACATCATCAATCAATAAAAGTTTGGCGTAATTTAATGCGGTTAGAAATAAGTATAGAAAATAGAGAATGTACTTTTACAAAATACCGTCGTAAAGAGGTCATTAAATTTTGAAATTCGATTTATATGTAAAATATATTATGATAATAATATTTATTGTAAATAGTAGTAAATATATAATATTCAGTTTTACAATCCTTTAATTTTATCTAAAATATTCATTGAATATTTTCTTAAATAAGGAAAATAAAAATATAACCTATTAAAAATTGTATTCTTCTACAAATATCGACATATCATGATTTTATCTAGATATAGTTTTGTAGATAATCGTATTTTGTGATGGTAATAATTTTTACCTATATTAAACTTATTAAGTATGTTAGTTACTACTCTACAAAATTATTTATTTAATAAAAGTGTATGCAGTTCCGAACACGGGACCGATTGAAAAAAATATAATCCCAATGAGGCGTGGTGTCGCAATTTCTCATAATACACCTCAACATTACCTAACCTGATACACAAAACTCACTCTTAGAAAAGTCGGGGCCGTGTTCTGTATTTTTTGCATTAGGGTAAGTTATTATTTTTAAATTTAGAGAAGTATAAAAGTTATCTAAACTGTTCAACTACTAAACTAAGCTTTATACAGATTTTAATTTTTACCTCCCGTCATAGCATAGGTAAGGGAGGTAATGTTATCAGTCCAAAAATTCGATTGAGTTTTCAGTAAATAAGCACGAATTAGGGTTCATACAACACGTTTTTACCATTTTTACGATGATGGCTGTGTGGGTGTGTGTGACGTTTTTTTTCCTCGAAGATAACTCGTACAACAAATTTCCGAAAATTTATATTTTTCGTATTTAAGCTTTCTACATTCATGTAAACAATTAATTAGATTTTGGTTAAAATTGGATAACCGGAAATGGTACTTTACTTAAAGCCTATAACAGTTTTTAATGAAAAACTATTTTAAAATATAATCCAAAACTTTTAAATTTTATTATTTAAGACTGCTGTATCAAGGGGAATAACATATTAGATTTTAACTAAAATTAATAAACCGGAACTGATACTTTACTTGAAGCTCTGAACATAATTTCGTAAAAAATATATTATGATATATTCAAAAACTTTTAAAATTCAGTATTTAAGACTTTTATATGAAAGGAAACATCATATTAGATTTTGGCTAAAATTGATTAACCGGAAATGATACTTTACTTAAAGCTCTGTGCCGATTTTCGTGAAAAATATATTATGATATATTCCAAAACTTTTCAATTTGGTATTTAAGACTTTTAGATTAATGAGAACGACGTATTAGATTTTTTATAAAATTGATAAACCGGAAGTGATACCTTACTTGAAGCTCTGAATAGATTTTCGTGAAAAATATATTATGATATGTTCCAAAACTTCTCAAATTTGGTATTTAAGACTTTTATATAAAGGAGAGCAACATATTAGATTTTGGGTCAAATTGATAAACCAGAAGTGATACTTTATTTGAAGCTCTGAACATATTTTCGTGAAAAATATATTGATAAAATCCAAAACTTTTCAAATTTGGTATATAAGACTTTTATATTAATGAGGACGACATATTAGATTTTTTTCTAAGATTGATAAACCGGAAGTAGTACTTTACAGAAAGGTATAAACAGATTTTCTTGAAAAAATATATTAAAACATGATTCAAAACTTATCAAATTTGGTATTTAAAACTCGTGTATAATTTGAAACAACATATTAGATTTTAACTATACTTATATGATAAGTGCTACTTAATTTGGAGCTCTTAACAGATTTTCGAGGAAAAACGTAATAAAATATAATCCAAAATTTGGTATTACAGGCTTTTCTATTTATTGGAACAACAAATTAGATTTTGTTTACAAACGATCAATCGGAAGTGATACTTTACTTAAAGCTCATTGCTATTTTAAACAGAATTGACGGGAGATTATATGCGCTGGCCACATCAGATTTTATCCAACGATCCCGCATTGGTACTGTATCCATGTCCTTATTTAATATCAATAGTGTCAACCACAAACAAATCACAACACAATTTTATTTTTCAATACACCTTTTCAGTTTAAAGATATATAAGATATGCGCAATGGGGATCTGCGCATAGTAAAAACAACTGAGATCTATGGCGTTTGTTTCTAAAAAAATTAGACATAAAATGTGAGAATATTTGAGATAACTTTAAAAAATGTTATCGAAATAAGTTACAAAAGCTTTTATTGAAGTTAAAATGTCGATCGATGCAAATTTTCACTGAGAATAAATATTTTAATGACTGCAATATTTTTAACGTTTCGTTTGACGGCCCAACTGGCAGTTCGCGCCATTTTCTTACTATTTGCAGCGATTGAAAGAGATAGCCTTAAATTGAAAAAGTTTATTAGTTTATTGAACAAAAATTTTGATATGTAACTTGACATTGCAGTGGTAAAAGAGTTTAAAAACTATCTTAGTTGTGCAAAAAAAGTAAATGTTCCATTAAGTGCTCATTGCATTGTGGCTGTGAAATATTTTTCGTCGATTTAATTCCAGTGGAGAGGTAACTTCGTTCAAGCATCGACAACGGGGCTCCAGCCATTGTAAACTGGGTTACATTATAAGTAATTGGTTACAATCGAACAATCAGGTCGTAGGGCGCCCTCGGCCCTCTCAATTCCCGCACTGCTATTTGTACGATCGTTCTGTTCTGATCTGATCGGAATTTATATTACCTATGAGTTCACTGATGGAAAAAATGCTTTTAACTTTTCATCAATGGTATTCGTGGTTGCAGTAAGTGTAGGCTGTTACGGGATCGGCTTACATCGGCGCGCGAATGTAAACTCTACTTGCTAACAGAGCCCACTCAACCAGGGAGGTAGGTATCTCTAATTTAAATTGTTCAGGTAACTTACTATTAACTGAAACAAATACCGAGCATGCTTCTTCGAATGAAAGATTAGTACTGTAGACAAAACCTAACAGCCTCAACTGTTTGAGTATTTTTGTTTGCTTCCTTTGATGAGAATTGAGTTAAATAGTTTGCTAAAGACTTGAAGGAATTTACGAGCACTGTAATTTATCTACGAAAAGAGATTTTTATTTGGATTTATAATTTGATCAGAGTGTAGGGACTCTCTGGCCCAAATTATGGTATATAGGTCTTTAAAGACGTTTTGATTATGGATGGGTATATAATATAATAGGTTTTTATTGGTACAAATTTTTCAAAATTATGCGCTCTTGTTGATTATTGATAAATTTGCTTGTATTTTGCATTATTTTAATAATCCATATTTTTCGACAATACGGGATTACAGCTCAAGAGAAATTAGTAAAAAATAGTGAAAATATATGCGTAATAATGAATATTAATAAAGAAATAAAATGATATAATTGAAATACTTCGGAAATAAGGGTTTTTTTTGTTGTAGCAGAGTTAAGGGCGGACCCTACTACCAATGGAAGTAGACAAATTCAAATAAATTTGATACTATATCAAATCGTTATAGTAAAATCGACATATCGTTCGAGTATCTTCGGAAAATATTTTAAGTTTTAAGTATACATATCATTCTAAAATCTAAAAACATCGGTGTGTATGTTGCTCCCACAGAAGTTGCTCCGCGCGTGCGCAGAAGTGAAGTGACAGTTATTTAACTGTCAAAGAATCTATAAATTTAAAAGTTAATACATACTGTACCTAGGTAAAATGCTACCAGCTAATATTTCATTGCTTTGTAGAAGTCAAGTGCGAGAAAGACAACGAAGATTAAAGGAATTTATTAAAATTAGAAGGGAAATGTGAAAACAGCAAAATCCATTCGTTCTTGATGCTTTTTGAATATTTATTTGGTCTTACAGTCTTACAAGAAACTTAGTATTAAATTTTATCAATGAACTAATTATATGGCTTTTAACAATAAACCAAAATATGTACCAAATGAAAATTTTCACTGTTCTTTCATTTTACGCAACAGAAAGTAATGAAAACTTAATTGGTAAAAGTTTTAATATATCAATGAATCAACAGTCTGTTGCAAATTGCATCAGAGATATTAGTTTTATTATATACAGGCACTTAAGAAATTAATACATAAAATTTTCATACGTGGATGATGAAAAAATTAAGATTAAATTATTATTTATGCGAAAAAAAAAACATTTTCTGGAGCCATCGGTATGGGAAATATTTTAAACTACTGTCCACTGCCGTAGGTGTACCGTCATTAATTTTTGGTCCATCTATTAATTTATACTTTTTACTATCAATACATAAATACTCTGATCAATATTATTTAATTTTGAGACATAACTTATAAACACAACTATGATGTCAGGAAATAAATCTTACCTTGTGTCAATCTTTTAATAATGTAGCAAAATTTGTCGACGTAAACACTATTTAACTTAATTTTAAAAAGATTTATAATGATTGCTACTCCAGCGACAACTTTCAACCCCTTGACAGCATGTCAAGTCAATGTAGATTATTTTTTGTCAATGTCAATTACGTGTCAATGTCGATTCGGCGTGGTTGCACTACAGTAGTGCAATTCTGAAACAGTTTTTATTTGAATATAAATATTTTGCATTAAACTTACATACATACATAAAATCACGCATTTCCCAATTAGTGGATTAGCACAAACCCGAAAGAATAAAAAAACATCATCCAAAAAAAATCTGTCTCTCTTTCAACAACATTCTTACTAACCTGACATCATAGGTACAACATATATTCCTCGCTCTTAACATATCACATCCAGCCACTTACACACTGGACGGCCACGCAATCGAGCACCCTCGGTTTTACCAAAATATATGCACTTTACAAGCCGTTAAATCTTCACTCTCTCCACATGACAAATCATCTCAACTGGCTAATTCCTACTCCCTTAACAACATTATTCCTAACCATACATTCTTCATACATCAAATTATTCCTTTCGCGATTTCGTTTTACATATTCACATACACCACGTAAATACCTCATTTCCTCGGTAGTCACTCTCTTTTTATGCTTTCCCGTCCTAGCACTCCATTATACACACTTAACCGAGCTTCTCTAGATACGTTTACGTTTAGAGCAAATGTACCCATCCGCACTCACTCTCCTTTCAATTTCTCTATCAATTCGACCATCCCTTGATATCATGCTACCCAAATATGTAAACTCATTTACTTGCTCCAGTTTCACTTCATCCACCAACACATTGCACACAGTCACCAATTTACTCTTTTCAAATACTAACACCTTGGATTCATCAACATTCCACTCCAAATTCATACTTCTTCCAACTACATGTATTTTTTAACTGTTCACTTTCACTGTCAGATATGTCAAGGCTGTCAAGAAATACAGTTGAATATTGATACATTAAAAAAAAGAATCTAATAGTATGTTCCGTAATGCAAACGGTTCGACCAGATTTACGGTTTTGTGTTCCGTAAGTCCTGAAATTATTTACCGGTTTCTATTTGGAACGCGGTTCCTGAAAAAAGTTGGTAAAAACTCGGACCACGGCAACCACGAAATAATCCTGGTTCATAACAAAATCAAACGATATCCGTTAGTGTCAAATTTCTAAACCGCATTTTTAGTGGTATTACTAATAATTATTATAGATGTAAGTATGAAAACATTATTTATATTTGAGATATTGGTGATTGCGTTATTTTTATTGGCATTATTCAACGTTATCATTCATTTAGTTAATTTGTATTTTTGTTAGGTTGTGTCAATTTTAAATGTCATATGAATTAATGTCGATCAGGTTTTTTGGTTGACTTACGGAACATAGTATAAGTATTCCACGGAAAATTTAAGAGGAAAAACTCTGTCATCTATTACATTTTTCACGTCAACGATAACTTTTGAAAGGAAATATTTATGATATGAGGACAATTTGATTGAAATTAAATTCAAAATTATATATTATAAGAATGAATAAATATTTGACACAAGTTTAAAATATCTATCTGTTGGTATTTCACAAAGAGGGATGTAAGTTCAGCTGTAGGGAAATAAGGACAATACTTCCCGTCGCTAATAGAAACCGATATCTTGACAGTAAAATAAACATACATCCCTACAATCAATGTCCTAATAGCCTAGTTACGATATTGGGAGTGGGAAAACATATTTTACAAACCTATAATTATTATAATCTGCATAGGTAATGAAATTGAAATGATATGAGTGATATGATATAATTAAAATACATTTACGAATAATGCTAGGACGCTAGGAGAATTATATACGGCTTTTGAAAAAACTATTAAAAGTCACTTACCACATAGCTAAAAAAGTTTTCTATAACGCATACATTATCAACGAGCTTTTTTCTGCTCGTCGAACTTTTTAATGGTTTGTTTTTGAAGCACCGTCTGAAGTATCACATAAAAAATATGACTTTGCTACAACACTACGCACGAAGTCAATCTTCATTTTATATAGGCTTATATAATTTTGAAATAGGAGGTATTAGAAATATCGTATTATAGGTGCATACTCAATTCGAATTTTAAATCTTTTTCAACAAATTTATTAAAATTATTTAAGCTTTTTATTGCGTGTTTTTAGGGTTAAAAATATATATTTTTTTATTTCGCTGTATTTATTAGCTCACATTTTGAGCATCGACGCCTCTAACGGCTATTTTGGTATTCTTGGGCACGCAATCAATTTTAACATTTCGAGAAAGTGGTACAATTTAAAATTTTATTCCGGGTTTTTGCTATTGTATATGAATATTCCATATCATAGTATAATGAAATGAAAAAATCTGATGTGGACACCACACGACTTCCTTGTACACAAGACCAATATGAAGTATAGACCCAAGTATAAAACACGTATAAAATTGCACGTATTTGACGTAATTTGACATTAGCATCTATTTTTTATTTTTTTGTTATTTTTTGTCCTAATCCATAGCAAGCTTCATTACAAAAGCCCAAAAATTATATGTTTTAAATATACATATCTCGCTTATACGAAGGGCTAATTTAATAATACTTGATGTGCTAGACACAGAATTTAATTCTCTAAAAATTTTATTTGAAGCATTTATTTCTAAAATCAAAATGAAACCATTTTATTGAAGAAAAACTGTTAACAACTTCAGGTAATATGTCACTTCCGGTTAGCCTGTTTTAACCAAAATCCACTATGTTATTCCATTTGACATAAAAGTCTTATATACCAAATTTGTAAAGTAAAGATTATATTTTAAGATAGTTTTTCATCAAAATCTATTATAGGCTTCAAATAAAGTACCATTTCTAGAAATTATGTAATGACCAAAAAGGGAGGTGCACAACTAGATGTTATAGCAGTCCTAAATACAAAATTTCAACTTTCTACGGCTTACCGTTTTTGAGTTATGCGAGATACATACGCACGTACGTTCGTACGTACGTACGTACATACGTACGTACGTACGTACGTACGTACAGACGTCACGACGAAATTAGTCAGAATGGATTCAGGGATGGTCAAAATGGATATTTCCGTTGAAATCTCAAAACCGAAATTTTTCGCGATTACAATACTTCCTTTACTTCGTACAAGGAAGTAAAAAAATATTATTTAAATGCTACAAGTGATGTGATTATTTCAAAAAACTCAAAATATCAACGAAGGTTATTTAACAGAAAACATAACTTGTCTCATAATATGTGTGATTTCTGTAAACAAATTTATCATATTTGTATTATATTTTATAATATTAGTTAAATATTATAAGATGTACTACACAGAAATTGCGATTAAAGAGTTGGAGACAGTAGCGTAGCTAGGGGGGGGGGGGTGGCGAAGGGGGCAGGCGCCCCGAGCGCCGCAGTTGGGGGGCGGGAAAACCAGGCTTGAATGACTATAATAATTTCAAGATCAACATTTATATTTGCATAAAACAAAATTTTAATGGATCATTTTCATTGTTGATGTGCGCATGCGTGCTTAGCTAGCTTGAGAGATCCGATGTTCTGTGACAAGACGAGGGTAAGAGCAATTTGTCTAAATTAAAGTTTCAATATTCATATTTTAACTCTGTTTATCTATTTAAGTCAAAATTCAATTTAGAAATTCTTATGGTATTATGATAGTTACGACATTTATTTGTTTATCATTAGTCTAGAAATTATTAAATATACATGCGTGACTTTGGATGCTCTAGCCTATGCACCCCGTACCCCTAAGATAATCCTGTTCTGGAGATAGCGTTTTGTTTTAAGATAGTCGGTTTTAGTTAGCCATGGGATAAACATGGAAGAGTCGAAATTAATTCGTCCAGTCGTGAAGACGTGTTTTGTTTTGACGAGACATGTAGTGTCTTTTAGTTTTGGGGCGACGCTCGCCCGCTGTTTTACGGAATGTAACAGTTTAGTATCTGCTTAGTTGTGTTAGTTATGTTTAGTTTAATCCATAGTTAATAATAAGTTATAATAACCATGAAAATAAAGTTTAGTTTTATTAAATCACAAGTAGTGGCCATGTCCGTAAATTCTGTGTTCGTAACGTAAGTGTGTTCACCAGCATAAAGTGTAAGGGAAGTGTATAAGTGTGTTCTTCCTTTTCAAGAAATCCTTCTCACGAAATTCCTTCTCACGAAGTCCTTTAACAGCAGTCAGTCAGTTAGTGTGTCATCGCTGAAGTAAACAGTAAGAAAAATGAGTAATCATCAGTAAACAGTAAGATTTAAGAAGTATTAATATCATCAGTCCAGATCCACCCCCCTCGTGATAAGGCGGATCTACACATTTGCACCCGTGTTTTGCCTCGTCATTCGCCGAAATTCGCGAGTGGCATTCGCACTTGCCGAGTGTAAAGACTGAGTTCGCCGCATCGCTACAAACCTTTGGCTCGTCCCCAAAAACCGCTCCTGGAGCGAGCGCTACGAGCTGTGAGGCGAAGACCGAGGCGAATGACGAGGTGACAGACTACACATTTGCCACGTCACTCATCTTGCGATTCGACTCGCCATTCATGCGAATGTGTAGATGCGTTGTTACAGTTCTCTGTCAAGTGTGAGGAATATTATTATTTCTACTTCACACTAGTTTGTCCAACCGCTGTTTAGTTGTGTTCGATATGCCACAAGTCTCACTTAATCTTAGCTCACTTCAGTTTGACAGTGTTTTTGTCGTTCGATTTGAGCGTGCATTACTCAGTAAAAGTGAGATAACTAACTTCCCACCTTTCCTATCCAGCACTACCTATTTTGCTGGTGCTTGTTGAGATTTTGACTCACTTGATGGTGGGGGTACTTAGTTTTGACATGACAGTGTTTTCCCTGTGCTTTGATGATTCAGACATATCAAAAACATGAATAAATACGCAGTCCTTGATGATATTGTAGTGGCAGGTTTGTGAATTTCATTAGTTATTACAGTAAATTATTATAAATAACATATTATTACTAGGACCTGTTTTTCAGTACAATAACAATCAGAAAATATTTTTATTTTGAGTCACGTTTACTCTTATGAAAAACCAAGACCTCAAATGTAAAAAATCTGATGTGGCCAGCACATTACCTTCCGTCAGTTATATGAGGCATTTACGAAAATTCTACCGATGAACTGTTACCGGTAAACAGCTGTTTATCAGGTTATAACTACCGGAATCGATATTTTAAGAACGCAAGTGGTAAACAGGGTAGATTCATAACCTACAAAAAAAAAATTGAGAATTTGAAACAGGTTAGAAATTTGATATAGTTAACAAACTTTTAACTTTTACGCGCGCGCTTCGCTTTGCATCATTATCTTTTTTAAGATTAGATTCTTCATGAATCCGGTAGATGGATCTGGTAGATATTGTACAATTTTCGAACACGGTAACTTTTTACCGCTCGTGTTTTCGAACACAGTCAATAGATACGGTATCTACCGGTAAAATTTTCGTAAATGCCTATGTGTTTTCTATAAAATCCGTACAGAAAGTTCCTTGCAAAAGATTCTAAATTTCTTGTATATACATTACCTTTCGACAGTTGTATGTATTTTATACAAATTCCATACAGAAAGTTTCGAGCAAAAAGATCATATATTCCGAGTAAAATTATAACACAAATATAATACGAATATGTCAATCGCACTTGACACTGACATCTTTCAATCAGAATTTTCTTAATATAGTATCTGTTTCTAGCATAGCTAGCTAATTTATGAAATTTAATTTCTTTATAATTTTATAACTCTATATCCATTTAATATGAAGAATAAGATCGTATACAGAATACAATGTTCTTTAATATTTGTAGTAACATTAAATGTGAAAAAATGATATTTAACATCGTTTTTTCAAAAAAAACTGTTAAAATCTTCAAAAGAGGGTACTTCCGGTTGACCAATTATAACCAAAATCTAATCAGCTCTTCATATGGATGCAACGAAGAGGAATACGAAAGAATTGTAATTTTTGGAATTGTAGTATTAGAGTTATCGTAGACGAAAATTTTGTTACACACACACACACACACACACACACACACACACACACACACACACACATACATACACACACACGCACACACACACACACACACACACACACACACACACACATACATACAGACATCATCGTAAAAATAGTAAAATCGTATTCTAGGGACCTTAAAACGTGCTTATTCATTAAAAACTCACCACCGAATATTTTGACCAAAGACAATACCTTCCTTACCTAAAGGTGACGGAAGGTAACAACTGTGAACATCTGCTTGTTGCGATTTTTAAACACCATGGCCGCTAGTATGAACGGTGATTAAGGGTGATTAGCGAGCATTTGACTAGCATTGTTTTATCTCTGTCAATCGTTTAGAGATTATTTTAGAGAAAAATTCTTCAAATAAAAGATGCGGGCAATTAATTTTTCTATAACTATTATTTGAAGTATTTTCCTCTAAAAGGATCCATAAACGAATGACAGAGATAAAACAATGTTAGTCAAATGCTCGATAATCACCCTTAACCAGTTGTTCATACTAACGGTCCATGTGATCTAAGTTTAGCAACACACAAAAACCCGTTTCATTTGCCGGCAAAGGGTTGCGCACTCACTTCAGTAAATCACCAACTGAAGTGAGATTTTGTCAAATCGAACGCAACTATTATTCTGATTATTAATTATTAATATCCGTCAGTGATTCACTAAAAATAATTACTATAGTAATCAGTTGCAAAAAGCAAAGAATAAAAATATAAAATAATACATACCGTTTTCCCAATCTTTAGCGTCGCCATTTGTAGACAACAAACACAATATAATATTATTTCCCTTCTTTGTTTAATTTAGGGGAGTACCATATAAAACCTTAAGTTTTTCTTCTATCTGAAACTTTGTCCCATTGTTAGGGGGAGGGGGTCGGACCTACAAATATTTTGCAACGGGCGCCGAAAAAGCTAGCTACGCCACTGGTTGAAGAACTTGGATGATTGGAAAGAAGAAATATTTACATATTTTTTTAACAATTTCATGCACTTATTTTCTCATATTTAAAATAAGTTCAAAGATTTTTAAAGATATTATGGTAGGAACGTTATATTGAAAATATTAGAAACATTAAACAAGAAAATCTGTCAGTCACCTAATAGCACAATTTATGCTAGAAATTCTACCGCAATTTTATCATCAAGCCAAGTTTTGACAAGTTCCACTGATCCGCTACCATAATTACCTCCCGCTACCCTTGGTAAGGGTAAATGACCACGTTTTAAGGTCCCTAGAATCCAATTTTAACATTTTCACGATGATGTCTGTGTGTATGTGTATGTGTGTGGTTCCTGTTTACGCTCTAACTCAAATACTATCATTCAGAAAAATTTTAAACCTAGTATTTATACCTTATTCTAATATGGAAAGAAGCCATTAGATTTCGGTGTAAATCAGATAACCGGAAATGGCACTTTACTTGAAGCTCAAAATAGTTTTTCTCCGAAAAATACCTTTAAATGTTATTTTTCCGAGATTTATGTTATTATAAAAATTAAAGATGATTAAATTTTCAATTGATTTGACATTGATACTTTTTCTATATATTTTAGGGATAAATTAATAAAATTATGTATAATTTAAATCACAGAGTCTGCGCTTTAAACAAACACTACTACTTGATTAGACAGTTCATATCTCGAATGTATGTAATTGACAGATAAATGTCATTGTCAAAGAACTATTCATTTCAAATTAATAATAGTAATGTTTTAAAAAGAAAATAGTAAATAGAACCATAGTTACAGGGAATGGATTTTAATACAGTTTCTAGTATAACTAAATATGTAAGTATGTATATTTAAATTAATGAAAATTATGTAGCGGGAGGTGTTGTGTTTATTGTGAACGACACTTAAGTCAGATTTAGTTAAGTGTAGGGCCACTATTAAAGAAATTTTGAGATAAATGCACAAAAGTTGGAACAAATTTATAATAATGTTACAACTTACATGAAATGTCACTGATCTAAAAAAAATATGTGTAGATCTCGGGTACGCCACTGCCTATTATTCGCATTTATTGCAAATATTTTATAAAATAGAAATTGAAAAATTATTCTGACATAAAACATAACCTTGTTATTTCTGTTTAAAGTTTGTAGACAATGTTAAATTATTAAAACATACTGGTTGGACTTGCATTGTCTTTATTTTTTAAAATATTACAACGTTTCGACTGCTGCAAATCTACAGTCGACGACTGTAGATTTGCAGCAGTCGAAACGTTGTAATATTTTAAAAAATAAAGACAATGCAAGTCCAACCAGTATATTTTAATAACCTTGTTATGTTACCAAAACAAGCCAAAATTGTCATTTTTGTACGCTGTCGGCTTAGGTGCACACCGCCTATAAACGCACTAAAAACACGTCGTTAAGAAAATTTATAAACGCAGTTTTTCCCCTTTTCGTTTTCTAGAGGTGGTACGACTGCTTTTAAAACTGACAGATAAATGACATTTAACATCAAATGGACCTTTCCAATTTAAGGGCTATCTCTTTCTATCGCTGCAAATAGTAAGAAAATGGCGCGAACAACTGCCAGTTGGGCTGTCAAACGAAACGTCAAAAATATTGCAGTCATTAAAATACCTGTATTCTCAGTGAAAATTTGCATCGTTAGACATTTTATCTTCAATAAAAGCTTTTGTAACTTATTTCGATAAGATTTTTTAAAGTTATCTTACATTTTACGTCTAATTTTTTTAGAATCAAACGTCATAGATCTCAGTTGTTCTTACTATGCGCAGATCCCCATTGCGCATATCTTCTATCTCTTTAAATTGGAAAGGTCCATTGTTGTCAGTCAACAATAAATTTTCATTTGTGAAGTTAGCGGGAAGCGCTATCAACATAATCGATAAAAAACCAAGTCAAATTTTTCAAAATTTGCATTATTAAAAAAATATAAAATTTATAAATAGTTATTTCATATTTGCTCGTTTAAGAAAATTAATATTGTTTTTGTAATAGAAAAATTCATATTTGTCTTGAACTTTTTAAACTACAGGTAAATAACATAATATTTAGAAAATAATCTTTTTCTACAGTTTATATACAAAGTAGCCATTTGCGCTCTCTTTTGTCAATGCAAAATGTCACTTTGCCGCTCATGCGCGACAAAGTAGAAAAATGCTCGCTTTCCAAATTTCTAACTATACAATGTTGAGAAATGTCACTTGTCTACATTGTTAATAGACACGTTTAGTCAGGAACTAATGGCACTGTAGTTACACATTTACCACCTTCACAAGTCAATCTGACATAACTGTTCTGTCGGTATATTACATAACCAAACAAAATGCCGCACTGCTTGGAAAATAAAATAGGGCATTTATTTACAAAAACGAAAGTATAAAATGATTAGATTAGATTGAAGCAATAGCTCAAGAAGAATGGAAAATAACGATAAATTAAAATTAAATATATAATAAATTGTGTGAACAGTTGTGCTGTCATCTGCAAAAATTTGGCGTGAACGCTCTCAGTGGACATCCACTTTTCCATTACACTAGTTTAATGTACTTAAAACAAATAAATTATACAAAAACTTATCATATTCATTACAAAATTGGCATTAATTTTTTTAAAAAACGAAAGCCAAACAAAGTCTTATTTGAATACGTTGCTATCTTTACTGCAAAACTATTGAATAGTACTGTAAGTACAAATTGTTCATTTTATTATTTTTTGTTATGGTGGAGGACTGTAGAAAAAATCTTGTGTGTGTTTCGAGCGCAAATGGACATTGTCGATTTCGATAATGTCCCATTTTGCGCTCTTAATACACAAATAGCTATTTTGCAAGTCTATTGTATTTCAAATACGAATAGTTTGGATGTAAAATATTTTAAGAGCCAACAAACCAGATGTAACAAACTAAACTAAACTAAAAAGTAAAGAGCGAAACTGAAATGTGTTTCTCGTTTCAATTTTCCGAGTTTTCGCGGTAATATTAATCAGCATATGTGAAGAATGGGGCGTAAAGTTTTCTCAACAGCAGCGTAGTGAGGCAGTTTGAAATCTCCCCGGCATCGAGATATTTGGCTGTGTTTGCAGTTACAAATCTGCATATCTATTTCCTGGAAAGTGGGAAATGCAGCCCGTCAAGAACAAAGTTTACAATCTTTCCCTTCTTCTGCGGCAATGGGGCGTTCGAATCAACGCCTTCAGTGCTTGAGTATTCATATCTCAGAGCCGGTGAGAGGGTGACGTATAGAAATAAAACATATATTTTATTTTAAAGTTTGTTCGTTTATTCAAGGAGTCTATTTTTACATCGAATTAAGCTAGCGATTTATAAACTTGAGATTCTGATGAAATAAATTTAACGGATAACGTAGTGACAATAATTAATCATTTCTTATGCTTATTATTATTATTTGTAGTTATATTTATTTATAACTTTTTAAATTATTATTATAAATTCGTTCATAAATAATTGCAACAAGTTTGTTTCACTTATCCTTTCATACTTTATGTACATATAACTTTACTTGTTTCTTCCATAGACAAGTTTGAATTATTGAACACGTGACCTGCCGTCATTTCCATATTTGAAATAGCAAAGAACTTTAAGTAAAGTATTACTTCCAGTTGATCGTTTGTAAACAAAATCTAATTTGTTATTCCAAAAAATAGAAAAGTTTGTAATACCAAATTTTGGATTATATTTTATTATGTGTTTCCTCGAAAATCTGTTAAAAGCTCCAAATTAAGTTCGACTTCCGGTTTATCATATAGGTATAATCAAAATCTAATGTTGTTTCAAACTATACACGTGTTTTAAATACAAAATTTGAGAAGTTTTGGATCATGTATTAATATATTTTTTCAAGAAAATTTGTTTATAGTTTCCTGTAAAGTATCACTTCCGATTTATCAATTTTAGAAAAAATCTAAGATGTTATTCTTATTAATATAAAAGTCTTAAATACCAAATTTGAAGTAAAGTATCACTTCCGGTTGATTAATTTTAGCCAAAATCTAATATATTGTTTCTTATGGTACAGAAGTCTTAAATATTAAAATTGAGTTTTTCATTAAAAACTGTTATGGGCCTCAAGTAAAGTAACAAATTTTACCAAAAATCTAATCAACTCGTTATATAAATGCAGGAAGCTTAAATACGGAAAATTTGTTATAAGAGTTAACGTGTACGAAAAAATCATCACACACACACACACACACACACACACACACGCACACGCACACGCACACTCACACGCATACGCACACTCACACGCATACGCACAAGCACACGCACACACACACGCGCGCACGCGCTCACGTACACGTACGCACACGTACGCACACGTACGCACACACACACACACACACACACACACACACACACACACACACAGACATCATCGTAAAAATAGTAAAAACGTGTTGTGGGGACACTAATTCGACACTAATTCGAGATGCAGTCGTGGTAAACAGCGTTTATTAAATAGCAATTTAATTAACTTTCCCACATTTCGATTCCAAATGAATCATCATCAGGGATGGTTAAAGTAGTTGGAAAATAAGGTCATTACATTACAAAATCAAAAATGTAAGGATGCATATGTCGTCAAAAAATATCAGAGGTGATAAAATACATCAGAAACAACTAAAGAACACTGTTTACCACGACTGCATCTCCAATTATTTCTCATCATCGCTAATCCCTATTACAAATAAACTTTTTCTATGTTAAGCCAGGAATTTTTGAATCCAACCTCGTATAATAATTTAGAAATAAATTCAAAGAATCTTATGCTTAGCATATTTCATTTCAACGTCAACTTTTATTCCGTAGATCAACTATACTTGTTTTAAAAATTCGCTGGCGTATTCATATCGTATAGTGCAGTGAATAGGACGACACACTGAGAAATAAAACACGTATTTTATTTTAAAGCCGGTTCTCTTATTCTGGAGTCTATTTTCACCTCGAGTTGGGCGAACCCTCCCATATATTCAGCAGTCGATATCCACAATCCCAGTCGTGTATCTTCCATTTAATTTATATCATGACGTATGTGAAGCAGATTATGTTTTATTTTTATATTGTTCTCCGCGTTTTGCTTCTACACACATGGAAAAAATCGTGTTATTTCGCAGACACAAAATTTGTGGCTTACGACAATTTATCAATCGATAATGGAACTATAAACGCTGCTCGTGCTGTTTTATTGCTGCAATCCGCACAAATATTTGTTTTTTGGATTTTGTAGGCGGGTTAGCAAGTCGGCACCTACTAACCTGAAAATATAAGGCTTCTACAATAAGTTACACGAATGATTCTTTACTAATAAATGCAACTTTTTATTTAACAAGTTATTTCACTTGATGCGGGAGGGTTAGTATTTTATTTAATTTTTATAACATTTCAATTTGTACCATTACATTGATGAATATGAGATGTAGAAAGGGACACACACACACAAACTTCTATACCTTACCCAGGATTCGAACCTAAAACCGTTGGCACGTAAAGTTAGTACTCAGCAAACATAGTTACGTCCTTAGTACGTAATATAGACATAACTCGTATGATATGTTACATACCGAATAACATTCCTGGAAAGTACATGCATAGACCTATGTCCGCAACATGGTCTATGAAACATCACATCCCATGTATGTAGATATTGTAACGTAAATGGTATATAACGAAAGTATATCACTTCTTTGTAATTATTTGAATATACTACTTACATTGTGAAATTTTATTCCTGTGACTTCTTTTTAAACCTAAATTTAAATATTATGAAGAATGGTAGGAAAATGTGTAGATATTAACTACAAATAATACATATTTAAATATGTAGTTTATTACAATACTTATATTACATATTTATTACAATAGAAATTAAATATAAAACAACAACAATGAATCGATTCTGTTCACATCTGTAAGTCGCAAGATCTGTAAATATGAACAAAATCGCACCTAAATCTGCCACCCTTATGTATAATTTTATATTTACAGATTTACAGATCTGTAAAAGTTACAGATGTGAACAGAATAGACCCATAAATTTCACTCAGACTAGTTCAATACAATTTATTAATACAATACGTAAAATATGTAATGTGTATAAACGTTTTTCATTTGAAATTCTAATTTTATAGTATTTAAGTTTGAAATTATTATTTCAGGTTATCTAAATTTTCATTTTCAAGAATGAGAATAAGCTACATAATGAATATATAGTAGCATAAACAAACTTACCGTATGACAAGCCGATTTTGCTATGAAATTAAAGAATGATGTGACAGATATACATAAATAGTGGTATTACTTTCTAACACACTATAAATAATAATGACATATGTCGTAGAATTACAGATACTTAATTATCTACTACACTGCCCTCTCTGCTAATTTTTATCCAGCGGCGTTGACATTTAAATCAAATTATTATTCCTTGGTTTATAAATTAAGTCTATGTTTTTGTATTTTGCAAAAACAGAAGTGAGGAACATAAATCTTTCAGAAAGGCATTATTTAGAAAGAATAATAATTTTCAAATGAATTACTCTTATTTTTTCAGTTAAAATGTTTCCATAAATATTTCATGTTGCATTCGAAATGCAATGAAGTTATCTGCAAGTAATATTATACCAGACGGCTCACAAATGACCTTGAATAGTCATCTTTCGTGAATAATAGTTTATACCATTATTCACGAAAGATGACTATTCAAGGTCATATGTTCGAAGAAGGAATACACATTACTTTATAGCAGTAGCTTAGCAACGTTTTGTATTAGACAGAGAAAGATTGTTTGACCTATGTCCAGGGCCGGATTGGCCAGTCGGGATAATCGGGAATTTCCCGAAAGGCCGCGGCTTTTTGAGGCCGCCGCTCGGTGATACAAACTAAAATTTGAGTACGTAGCATCATCTAATTAATTTAACCTGGTAACAGTTCTTATTTAGATCGTTTTCAATATTTTCTGATTTTTGTCAAAATTTCTTTCGGTGTTGCAGATATAGTCCGAGCTCGAATACATATATGAGGTTTTGATAATTTCCTACTTTGTAGATTTTGAATGATTAGAATTATAGTTAAGGTATTGTCTGGCGTTGGTGTGTTGGTTTACGGTAGGGTAGACATGTTATTAGTCCATGGTTTGTTTTCTCTGTTAAAACATCCAAGAAGGGAGGGACTCTATGAGCCTTTTTCTCCATTGTGAACCTAATGTAAAGTATCATCAACATATTTAAGCCAAAGTTTAGGTCTTATATTGGCTGTATCTAGTGTTTTTTCTTCAAAAAATTCCATGTATAAAGTGGCTATAACTGAGAAGAACCCATCAGCAAACCATCTTCTTGTACAAAATATCTATCTTTTTGTTGGAAATATGAGTTCTGTAGGCAGCACTGCAAAAGTTCCATAATACCATCAAGAGGCAAGTCGGTTCTATCTTTTAAGTTGTTCAAGCCTTGTTTTGATGATTTCTAAAAATTTCTCTTAAATAAACTTACAACATAAAGCTGAAGATTTTGTGGTTGTAATTGTATTTAGCTCAAAACTTCTACAAAATGTTTTCAGTTCTTCTTCACATATGATGTTCTTTTTCTTTGAAATGGCTGAATGATTGGTAATATAAATTGTGATAGTTTGTAAGTACGAGAATTTATGGAACTTTTGACGGGTTTCTGAGATGCTTAAATCTTTCTTATAGATTTTTGGAAGCACCCCCGTACAGGTGTGGAGTCTTGCTAAAATATGGAGTGAGATCTGTTATTGTTCTAAACGGAATATAATTCTTTATATTTCTTAAGAGCACGGTACACTTTGTTTTCTATAGACGTAGTAGAATGTTTTCCAAGTTTCTTATAATTTCCTTGATTCAAAAGCTCTTCTATTTTCTGATCATATAAATTGGTATCCAATATTACTGTAACACTTCCATTATCTGCGGGTGGAATC
Organism: Harpalus rubripes; assembly: GCA_963082715.1. Taxonomy (NCBI): domain Eukaryota; kingdom Metazoa; phylum Arthropoda; class Insecta; order Coleoptera; family Carabidae; genus Harpalus; species Harpalus rubripes. The sequence goes on along the minus strand of OY720448.1, from coordinate 79,517,815 downwards.
GTGGTTGTGTTATCTTTCAATGTTTTATTTTCTTCGTTTTCAAGATTAGGTTTGATCAGATAATTTTTTTGATTCAGAATTTTCATTTATTAATAACTTAATATTGTCTACAATTTTTAAACGAGCCTAATGTTATTTTCTTAACTACATAATGATCTATATTGTAAATACTATTTTTAGGAGCGTTTTTTATATTTTAACATCTTTTATAACTGTTCAATTTTTATGTAGGCAAAAAATTCGTATTATCTAAAACCAAAACTAATTTATTACTTTGTGGTAATATAATTATAAATTTGAAAAAAAAACTGGAGATGAGGCCCATCATGCTAGAATTTTCCTGGGCCGCTGAATCTTCCCAATCCGGCCCTGCCTATGTCTATTTAATTTATGTGGTGTGACAGATATACGTAAATAGTGGCATTACTTTCTAACATTCTAACACACTATAAATAATAATGATGTCTGTCGTAGAGTTACAGATACCTAATTATCTACTACACTGCCCTCTGTGCTGATGGTTATCCAGAGGCGTTGACGTTTAGATAAAATTATTATTTCATGGTTTATAAGTCAAGTCTATGATTTTGTGTTTTGCAAAGACATAAGTGAAGAACATAAATCTTTGAGAAAGGCATTGTTTAAAACGAAACATAATAAATTACTTTTATTTTTTCAGTTAAAATGGGTCCATAAATAATTCATATTACACGCCTATGCATACCGAATGCAGTGAAGTTATACGCAAGTAATATTATATCAGACGGCTCATAAATGACCTTGAATAGTCATCTTTCGTGAATAATAGTTTATTTAACTGAGTGTACATAAAGATGAAAAATAATGTATTACTCTTCCCCTACTGTTTGTCACTCAAATTTGTATTCTGGAAATTATAGAATATGGACTCCTAAATATTTATTTCAAATATCAAACAGAAGGTATTTAACTCAGTGTACATAAGGATGAAAAATAGCGTATTACTCTTCCCTTACTGTTTGTCACCTAACTTTGTATACTGGAAATAAAAGTGTATGGTCTCCTAAATATTCAGTTCAAATATGAAACAGAAAGCATTTAACTCCGTGTACATAAAGATGAAAAATAATATACTACTCTTCTCCTACTGTTTGTCACCTAACTTTGTATTCTGGAAATAAAAGTATATGGTCAACTAAATATTCAGTTGAAATATAAAACCAAAAGCATTTAACTCAGTTACATAAAGATCTTGCACAAGATTCCATATTTCAAGCATATTACCTTATGTCAATTCTATGTATTTTGTACAAATTTCATACAGAAAGTTTCATGTATCCAAGAGTTTCTATATTTCCATGGACATTGCTTAGCGAGCTGCTTTATGAAGTTTAATTAATTTTTTAACTCAATATCCATTGAATATGAAGTATAAAATGTAATCCAATCGTATAGAGAATAAAATATTCTTTAATATTTATAATTACAGTAAACATGGAAAATGGAAAAATGATATTTAGCAGTGCTTTTTCAAGAAAAACTGTTAAAATCTTGAAATTAGGGTACTTCCGGTTGAGCAATTATAACAAAAATCTAATCATCTCTTCACATGGATGTAAAGAAAAGGAATACGAAAGAATTGTAATTTTTTGAATTGTAGTATTTGAGATATCGGATCCGAAAAAATCGTCACATACCCACGCACACATACACACATACATACATTCATACAGACATCATCGTAAAAATAGTAAAATCTTATTCCAGGGACTCTAAAACGTGCTTATTCATCGAAAACTCACCACCGAATTTTTTGACCAAAGACAATACCTACCTCTCTTACCTAAAGGTGACGGAAGGTAAAAAGTTTAAAAGCTTTGGAGAATGTGCAAGATTTGAAAAAGATTAAGTAAGGTTCAATTATTTTTCTCTAGACATTGTAACCAAAGTTCAAATATGATGAAAATTAGCATACTTATGGAATGTTGCCCGTAGAATCGAATGACCATATCATGGTTAAGACCCATAAAAGGGCAGTGTTGGGCAAGACATTTATTATTATTATCGAGAGGTGGTTCATCTTTGTCCCTGTACTGCGACCTTTCTGGTCTATTGTACCCTACGTGTTTTACTTCTATTCTAGAAGTCCTGTTTGTTTTGTGAACTCAAGGATTTTCTTTAGACTGATGTCCGTTAGTGTCTCAGTATGCAATTTCATGGGTTGGGCAAAATTTGAAAGGCAAAAATTTGAATATTGAAAGATTTGAATTTTTTATTCAAATAGGTGATTTTGTTTGGGCAATAATTCAAAAGTAAGTAGAGATATGAATTTGGTAATAAAATTATTTAATTGTACAGACAAAGCTGCGCAAGTACACGCATTTATATAACTGAGTCAATTTTTATGTAAGTTTTAAAAACAAAATGCTCGCGTTTTTCTTTTACGGTTATATTAGTATTTTTTAAAATTACTTAAATACTTGTTTTGCTCATTTGAAAACTCCAAAATTATGTCTAGAAGTCTGTAGGCTGAAGGCAACTTATGCAAAATATTATATCCAAGTACGTAATACAAAATGCTCAAAACTCTCAAATGCATAAATAAATTAGAATTCCTCTTGACAATAAATAATTGAAGCTCGTGTTCTTGACAAAGACGATCAAGTGTAGCACAACAATGACAGCTCAGTTTGATAGAATATTGAAATTCTACAACATTGACTTGTTCAGTACGAACGCTGCATTAATACCAAATGGTGTAGCGGTGTAGAGTTCACCTCATTGATTGTGGTTTTACTTGCACATAATACCTAAACTGATAATTAATATGCCAGCCACTTGCAGACTATTGTATTGTACTCACGAATACATACGCAAACTCTCTGTAACACAAATTGTAGTCGAGGGTACGAGTATTTCCTTATGCAATTAATGAGATATCGTTCTCAATCCACGTCAATTAATAATAATTACTTCATTTAAAATTTCTTTTCAATTGCAATTGATTCGCTCAATTAATTAATGAACTGAAGAATTTAATTTTCTTCTTTTATGGAGTAATAATTGAACATAGGTTTTTTTGATAACAGTAAAGTCTTATATTTTATAATTGAAGGGTTTGTGTATTTCTTATTTTTACCTCCCGTCATATCGTAGGTAAGGAAGGTAACGTTATTGATCCAAAAATTCGATGGTGAGTTTTCAGTAAATAAGCACGAATTACGGTCCCCACAGCACGTTTTTACGATTTTTATGATGTGTGTGTGTGTGTGTGTGTGTGTGTGTGCGTGTGCATGTGTGCGTGTGTGCGTGTATGCGTGTGTGCGTGTGTGCGTGTGTGCGTGTGTGCGGGTGTGCGTGTGTGCGTGTGTGCGTGTGTGCGTGTGTGCGTGTGTGCGTGTGTGCGTGTGTGCGTGTGTGCGCGTGTGCGTGTGCGCGCGTGCCTGCGTGCAGGCGTGCGTGCGAGCGTGCGAGCGTGCGTGCGTGCGTGTATGTGTGTGTGTGTGTGTGTGTCTGTTGCTGTGTGTGACAAAATTTTCTAATGCGATAACTCTAATACTACAATTCCAAAAATTATAATTCTTTCGTATTCCTCTTCGTTACATCCATGTGAAGAGCTGATTAGATTTTGGTTATAATTGGTCAACCGGAAGTACCCTTTTCTTGTTATTATAAATATTAAAGAATTATTTATTCTCTATACAATTTGAATGCATTTTATACTTCATATTAAATGGACATGAGTTAAAAAATTATAAAGAAATTAAATATCATATATATTAGTCAGCTTTGCTATAACTCTGGAAACAGCTGCTACATTAAGAAAATTCTGATTGAAAGGTGTCAGTGTCAAGTGCAGTTGACAGTATGTTTATGTTATAATTTTACTGGAAATATAGGATCTTTTGTTAGAAACTTTCTGTATGCAATTTGTATAATATATATATATATATATATATATATATATATATATATATATATATATATATATATATATATATATATATATATATATATATATATAACTGCCTTAAGGTAATGTACAAGAAATATAATCTTTTGCAAGGAACTTTCTGCATGACATTTAAACAAAATACATAGAACTGACGGAAGGTAATGTGCTGGCCACATCAGATTTTTTGATAATTAGTTATAAATTGGAGGTCTTCACTGATGTGATTTTATTATTTGGTGCGATGACGGAACTTCATGGGCAAACATACCCGACAGAAAAGCATAATAAAATGTAAAATCCACAACCTGTTGAAAAAAATTAGATTGTTGAATATGAAGGCCATTGGGCCTTCGACACGTCCAGAAATGTAAAGTAATAAACATCAAACATTAAAATCTTCCCAAAAAGACCAAACGATCTTTATTTCCTAAATCATTTTATGTAAATGAGAAAATAGGTATATGATCGATAAAATCTGCATATTCTACTGGCATCGAGGTAATCATCAAATATGTAGGTATTCAACGCTGCTCGTAAATATTAATGCGGCCTAGATTAACTATATCATGTCAACAAACAAGTGTTATTTATAACAATGTAAATATTATGTACGCATATCTGAAAATGTTTATGCGTAAGCGTTAATTTGATAATGTCAGTTTTATTTTTACACCACTGAATTGTTTATGGAAGTAAACATGTGGACTGTTTGAAATTTTGAAGAACCATTCATGTTTTATTTTATTTCATTCGATTAAAAATACTGCTGTGGGTAGGTGACTACAACGGAACAAATTTTATAATTACATTAATAGTTATTTATGTATTAAGGGCGTAATTAAAAGTAAAAGATATAGTTTTTTTAAACTTTTTTTCACTTATTATTTAACTAAAATATATAGGCGATAATACATGAATTAATCTAAAATATACAATTCACATTCCTTTTTGACCTATTATCGGTGTCCTTTTCCACACACGCAACTTTGTCAGCGACGGACTGACTCTCTACGACGCGTTCCCCTAAGTGGGATAAAATACACAATATCATTCAACAATTATCACAGGCGTGCATTATCATCTAATAAGATAGACAAGTGGGGGGGCAGGAATAAGGTTGCTCCCAAGTCCCAAACTTGGGCAGGTGCCCCGCATATTAAATGCGGCCTAACACCTCGTGGATTCCGGTACCCCTATCCACAAAAGTATACACCTAGTGCATGGACGAATTTCTGCAATACGGCTCTCGTGAATAGTCATTTTTGAACCACTAGCGGTACCGTAGCCACATACGCATGTCCCAGACATGTTCCCAGAACTCGACCTCCTAGAGGTCAATGGGTCCCAGACCCATTATGAGAGTTTAGCTTACGATCACACGTGTGTAGGTCCCAGACCTATCATGATAAACCCCAGGTTTATCCTTTACGTCCCAGATGTTCTCGTGTATCTCAGCTTCTCAGTACGCATGTCCCAGACATGTTGAGTTCCCAGAACTCGACCTCCCAGAGGTCAATGGGCCACAGACCCATTATGAGAGTTTAGCTTGCGATCACACGTGTGTAGGTCCCAGACCTATCACGATAAACCCCAGGTTTATCCTTTACGTCCCGGACGTTCTCGTGTATCTCAGCCTCTCAGTTGGTGTTTCTCACACCTCGGAGCATATAGCTCCATGGACCCAGAGTTGTCCCAGACAACTCTTCGGGTAATTAGGAAACTACTACATACGTTTGCAGTCACAAACTATTAATACAAATGTATACCTCACATATACCATGCATATCAAATACACAAGCAGTGTGTAACATATCAATCAAGCATCCGGTGATCCACACCAAACTATACCTGAATAATAATTAGAATCACAGCGAGTTCTACCACTCACCTATAATTACTGGAAGCATCTCGTCTTTTCTTTATTGACACTATTCACAGTTTTACCCACGTCTGCATATGACTGATAGCACATAGCAACTAACTAGCCCTAACCATTCAAGGGTCGGGGGTTGTTATTATTGTGTTTAGAATTGTCAAGTGTTTTTGCCTTAAGCCAGCGCTTCTAAACCAGTGGCGCCCAGTGGATAAGTGAATCTTACAAAAGATTGTAGCACGGGAGAATGTGTAAAGCTCGACGCGGGTTTTACAATCTTTATTATGCCCGTGATATATACAACGTTTTATTTTATTTTGATTCTAGGTATTCAAGGATTATTATTATTATTCGTGTTCAAACCATATACATAATATAAATAATTAATACACAATAAATATATAAAACATTACAAAAAATATTTTTCACTCCTTAAATACTGAAGTGACCGATTTTGGGTAGCGAAATACCGCATCCGGACCACATGGAGTGAGTTAGCTGAGCTTGTTATATAAATATATATATATATATATATATATATATATATATATATATATATATATATATATATATATAGTCAATTTTGGAAATTATGGAAATAGGCCTTATGCATCGCCCGGCATTAACTAGAACGGAGAGGATGCATCCTCTCCGAAGATTATTTCCTTCATGCCAGAGGAAAAACCGTCCGCAAAAACTAGCAGAGAAGTGGCCTGTCTAAATAGTATTCATCCAAAAAATTGCACAATTTATAGCAGCTGGTGTTGCCTTAGCCAGATATTCTTTCCTGCATTCCTCTTATAAGTTGGCGCACGTGAGCAGGTGTGCCATTGTTTGTTCTTGACCACAATGACAAAAAAGTGGATTCTGCTTGGTACCCCCAGTTGAACATATTTACTGCATATTTTCCTACTTGACTTCGTAGGCGATTTAACGATTTCCAAATGGGCCATTTCTGATCATTACCTGGAAGGATACCCATTGCTTTATCTTCTGGCTTTAATGTCTCATCCCACATTAAGCGTCTTGTTGCAGTCTTGGTCTCTGTCATTGGATGCACTGAAGAGAGGAAACTGTGTCTAGATTTTAGACGTGACCGAAGTGGTTCTTGGCCGAACATTGGGTGTCGAGCATCATGTAACTCTTTGGAGCGCTCTACCATACTGACCGTTGACCGTTTAACTTTAATACTTTTACTATACATTTTATGAATAAATTTATAAAATTATCTATAATTTAAATCACAGGGGCTGCGCTTTAAACAAACACAACTATTTGATTAGACAGTTCATACCTCAAATGTTTGTAACTAACAGATAAATGTCACTGTCAAAGAACTAATCATTGCAAATTAATAATAGCGACGTTTTAAAAAGAAAATAGTAAATAGAATTATAGTTATATGGAATGGATTTTAATAGTTTCTAGTATAACTAAATATGTAAGTATGTATATTTAAATTAATGAAAATTAAATAGCGGTAGGTGTTGTGTTGGCCACATCAGATTTTTAAAAATATAAGATAACATAATTTAACCTAACGAACTTATATTTTAATTTGTAATTGCTACCCCAACAAAATTCCATACGTAAATGTTACTCTGCTAATGTGTTATATAATGTTCACACCTGTAAATTTTTAAACGAAGTAAACACACGAACTCTTTGATATTTTCAAGTACCATGAATGTTTTTTTCGTAAAACCTAAAACTTAGTTCAAAGGAATTTATAATTAACGTAAATTTTAATGTAAATATGTGAATTGGATATAAAATTTATAATTTACTAAAGTTGATCTCCATATTTAATGAGTAAAATATATGTAACTTTATCTATTTGGCTTGATTTTTACACTGAAGCTAACAAAGCGATGCTCGAAAATATAATTGGGATTTCAAATGAATAAAAATGAATTAATAAAACCACTCATGTATTTTTTATTTAGTTTATTAAAACAAAATTTAATTATACGCACCTACAAATACCAAACGAATATAATCAACTATAACTTTCAATAAAATTAACTTATTGATTTTATTTATATTAAAATTTATGTCATATTTAAATAATGAAAATATTTAAAACGAATATCAACTTTATAAAATATTAATGTTGCAAATTGTCGATAGTAGTACTATCTGTACACACGTTCCGTCTTCGTCAATTCAATTATATTGTAAGTAACTATTAATTAATAAAGGATGTAAGGTAAAGAAAAAACCTGAAGTCTTGTTCACACTGTTCTTTAATGAAACATGGACCGGTTTCGATTACTTAGTAACCATCCTCAGCATCGGTTTTTGACTACAATAGAAAATCATGTTATATATACACGACAATTTTCAAAAGATTTTTTACAAACGAGTAGGATTGTTACAAATGTCAAATATTATAAAAGTGAAACGAAAAGTTAATCTAATGAAATTTAAAATGTATGTCAAAAGAGTCAAAAATCACAAACAAATTAATAAAAATATATACAAATGACTAAAATTAATAAAACATAATTAATACTTACACTTAAAAACTACTAGCTCGACGAGGGAAACTATACATCGAACCAAAAATCTTTACAGAACTTTATAGATCCTTGATTTACCTTCACACTTGGGTGTACCTTCATTCAATATTAATTAATAATTAAAACAAATTTGAAAGCTTCTTTAATTATTATTTTTCAAATCGAGACGTTTAATATTGTTGTAAAAATATTGAAATGCATTTTTCTACAACTGAGTGTAAAAGCCAAAGCTATTGTATTAAAAGTGAAAAAGTAGTACACCATTTTGCTTCTAGAGACAAAATGTGTACATTATTCCGCTAAGGGAGATTTTATTATTTTGACAAGTAATGACATTTATAGTTTTATTATAAAATTGTCTGGATTTAATAATTGCAATATTGCCGCACCGGCACTATAATTTACAGTACTCTGGACTGAACCTTTTTCTAGATAAATAATTATAGATTCACAATGTATAACTGCTTCTAATAGTATTTCAAAAGCACCAATCGATAGCAAAATATTTGTTTTACAGAATTAATATAATTGCAAATATTTACCGTATGCTAAGGATTAGGTGAGAAATAGGCTACTTGCGTGGAAAATCTAATAACTATCACTAAATACCTAAAGTAAAGTTGAAAACATATGTAAAAATATAAATTTTATTTTTTAAAAAATATGTTTTTTAATAATTTGTTTTTTAATAAGTTAAAATTCTGTCCGTGGCTGATTGAAAATAGGGGTTATAAAAGGCTATATACACAAAATTAAAACGTTAAGTGATACACAGTTTCACGGACAGAATTTTAACTTATTAAAAAACAAATTAAAAATTAATGGTTATCCTAATAACTTCATTAATAAAATATTCCATTTAACTAACACAAAAAATAATAACAATATAATAAATAACAACAATAACAAAACTTATTTTAAAATTCCCTTAATTCATAACTTATCTCATAACTTAGCAAGAACGTTAAAAACTGATAATATAAGAATTGTGTTCCATAACAACAAAAAAGTAGGTAATTTGTTTAGCAAACTCAAAGATAAAGATGATATACAATATAAATCCAACGTAATTTATAAAATTAACTGTTTAGGGTGCGATGGTGTTTATATAGGACAAACCAAACAATATTTAAAAAACAGAATGTATAATCATAAGAAAGATTGTAAATCTTTAGACACTAAGACAGCTCTTTCTAAGCATAGCGTTAATTTGCAGCATCATTTTGATTTTGATAATGTTACAATTTTAGATTTTGACAGTAATTATAAAAAAAGAATTTTTTTAGAAATGACACATATTTACAATAATAAAAAAGCGTTAATTTTAGAACTGACACAGATGATCTTTCTAAATGTTATCAATATGCGCTCAAGTTGTACAATGAGTTTAAAATTACGCGCTAAATTTATTTTGGATATGTTTACTCTTGTTTTTATATCCTGACTTGCACAAATCAACGTTAGTCTTGTTTATATTTCATAAGATGTCAGACGTAATTTTGAAACTAAATTTTGTATCCATTCACAACTCACAGGTAATTTGTAAACTTTGTTATTTCTTTGTTTTGGAAGTGTTTATAATGTGTTGTACGAAATATTTATTTGTTTATTTCTTTGTTTCTTCGTTACATAGCACTGATGAAGGTGAAATATACACCGAAACGTATGCACATGAGGAGTTGAGTATTTTATTTGATCCTATTCCAATTTCCGACGATCCTGACCTATATTATTCAAACGTCAAACAGATGATCTGTCATGTTTAAATTACCCGCACATGCCGTTGCTATTGGACGTACTGATGTTATTGCATTACGGCCATTCATTGGTTCGGCGTTATTCTACGTCATACATGGCGGTAATTTAAATATTAAAATTTCATTAATTTTTTCTGGCCAAATAATGAAAATTTTGCCAAAGGAATAAATATGGGTAGCAAGTTTTTATCGTCTCATCAAAAATATTACATAAAAAATTGCACGCAAGTAGCCCATTGCAAATATTTACCGTATGTCAAAGTATTAGGTGAGAAATTAAAAAAAAAATACGCAACATATAATTATCTTAATTTTTGTTTTTGTACAAGGGTAGCACCGAAATTTCTAAACAAATATAACCAAGGTAGCTACGAAAAATAAATACATAGCAAAAAAATCTGATGTGGCCAGCACATTACCTTCCGTCAGTTCAGTCAGTTCTATGTATTTTGTACAAATTTCATACGGAAAGTTCCTTGCTAAATTAAATATTCTATTTCTTGTACATTACCTTGCGGCAGTTGCAAGTATTTTATGCAAATTTCATACAGAAAATTATTTTGTGACGGTTTCTATATACAGTATAATGTATCTGCAGAAATAAAAGATTTATTATTATTATTAAATTAAATATTCTATTTCTTGTACATTACCTTAAAGCAGTTGTATGTATTTTATACAAATTCCATACAGAAAGCAAAAGATCCTATATTTCCAGTAAAAATTATGACAAACACACTATGTCAATTTCACTTGACACTGACATCTTTCAATCAGAATTTTCTTAATATAGTAGCTGTTTTCATAGCTATAGCTACTTTATGAAATTTAATTTCTTTATAATTTTTACCTTCCGTCACCTTTAGGTAAGGAAGGTATTGTCTTTGGTCAAAAAATTCGGTGGTGAGTTTTTGATGAATAAGCACGTTTTAGGGTCCCTAGAATACGATTTTACTATTTTTACGATGATGTCTGTATGTGTGTGTGTGTGTATGTATGTATGTATGTATGTGTGTCCGTGTGTGTGTGTGTGTGTGTAACAAAATTTTCGTCTACGATAACTTCCATACTACAATTCTAAAAATTATAATTCTTTCGTATTTCTCTTCGTTACATCCATGCGAAGAGCTGATTAGATTTTGGTTAGAATTGGTAAACCGGAAGTACCCTCATTTGAAGATTTTAACAGTTTTTCTTGAAAAAACTATGTTAAATATAATTTTTTCACATTTAATGTTATTATAAATATTAAAGAATATTTTATTCTCTATACGATTTGACTGCATTTTATACTTAATATTAAATGGATATAGAGTTAAAAAATTATAAAGAAATTCAGTGGTATTCTACAGTCACTGTTAAATTTAAAGATCATCTCTAAATGAATTTAGAGGTGACCTCTAAGAAAAACGTATTCTACAGTCAAATTTTACCGCTGTTAGCGCTAACATTGTTCTTTAACCATAGATGTGGCTATGGGCACCTTTAAACATTTAGCAGAGCTCTGTTAAGTTTCAAATATGGCCGACGATCATTGTTTTGCAAGAAATTCGGGTTTTGAGGGATGTTTTAGATTTGAACAGAGGACGAATTAGAGTAGAAAGAATAAACCCATTTGAGTTATATAATGATGAAGAATTCAGGAGAAGATATAGATTGAAAAAAGAAACTGTCAACTTTGTCACTGATTTGATTAGGTTAGAAATAGAACCAATTTTACATCAAGAAAAATATATTAGCGCCGATTTACAAATCCTGTTAACATTACGTTTTTATGCGAAAGGTTGCTAATAAGTAGAATCAGGTAGGGAAACACGAATAAATTATTCATATTACCTAACCTTAAAATATCAATTCAGTTTTTGAAGCATTCGTGTCATAATTTACTTAATTTTAGGTGATTTGCATGATGTCAGTCAGGCCACTGTATCACGAATCGTAGCATATTTCTAAATTATAAAATTAAGAATAAATAAATAATTTGTTATAAGTTCATGTAGTATTATAATTATTACAAGTTTTAATTTGTATATGATACCTGTATTGTGTTAATTCTGTACTCTATTACATAAAAATGAAATAAATTTCGTAAGTGAATCGCATTTTATAGCCAAACATACTTATTTTCAAAAATTACAATTATGAAACTTCAACTTTGACAGTTAACACACTGTTGCCATATATTATTTTGCTTAGAGAACATCTTTTGTTAGCAACGCTCTGTTACCGACAGTAGAATAACATAAACCATAAAAACTAACAGTCACCTCTAGCTAGAGATCGTCTCTAAGCAATTTTAACAGTGACTGTAGAATACCACTGACTATTTCACTCATAAATATATAAACCAATCCAAATTCAGGATTTTACCTAGTTACCAAGTTTCATTTCGACAAAACACCGTCACAAAAGTTTTTTCGCACCCTTTAAGCCAATAAGATGTCGTATTTTTACAAGTAAGTGAGTTTTGATAAGCCAAAAAATTTTGACATTTAGAAACATATTGTTTACATACCTGTCAAAGTCTGTATATTTTCAGTGTTATCAGTTTTTATTAAAAACGAGTCGATTTGGACAGGAGTATATTTAAAACGTTGAAAAAGCAAACTGAAACATAATACCTCGAAACACAATAAATATTTACAAGATTTTTGTCAAGAAAAAAAAATATATAAATGATTACCTGATTTTTATTTTGGAAATAGTCATCCGAATACCATTCGTGGTTAAATTTTATCCTGGAAAAATTTTCCGATTGCTTTACTCGAACCTGTTGCCAATTTATTTCGTGACATTGATCAAAAATTACTCGTTTGACAACTCGTAATTTTTTTGTCAATGTCACTCAATAAATTGCTAGGCAACCGGCTCTCGTAACAATCTGAAAATTTTCCGGCAAAAATTTACCACTTATGATATTATATATGATTAAATTTCATAAAGTAGCCATAGCTATGGAAACAGCTACTATATTAAGAAAATTCTGATGGAAAGATGTCAGTGTCAAGTAAAATTGACATAGTGTGTTTTTCTTATAATTTTACTGGATATATAGGATCTTTTGCTTTCTGTATGGAATTTGTATGACATACATACAACTGCTTTAAGGTAATGTACAAGAAATAATAATAATAATAAATCTTTTATTTCTGCAGATACATTACATTGTATATCGAAAACGTCACAAAATAATTATTTTCTGTATGAAATTTGCATAAAATACATGCAACTGCCGGAAGGTAATGTACAAGAAATAGAATATTTAATCTAGCAAGGAACTTTCCGTATGAAATTTGTACAAAATACATAGAACTGACGGAAGGTAATGTGCTGGCCACATCAGATTTTTTAAATCTATATCCATTTAATATTAAGTATATAATGCAGTCAAATCGTATGGAGAATAAAATATTCTTTAATATTTATAATAACATCAAATGTGAAAAAATGATATTTAACATAGTTTTTTCAAGAAAAACTGTTAAAATCTTCAAATGATGGTACTTCCGGTTGACCAATTGTAACTAAAATCTAATCAGCTCTTCATATGGATGTAACGAAGAAGTATACGAAAAAATTATAATTTTTGTAACTGTAGTATTAGAGTTATCGCAGACGAAAATTTTGTTACACACACACATCCACACACACACACACACACACATACAGACATCATCGTAAAAATAGTAAATTCGTATTCTAGGGACCCTAAAACGTGCTTATTGATTAAAAACTCATCATCGAATTTTTTGACCAAAGACAATACCTTCCTTACCTAAAGGTGACGGAAGGTAAAAAAAACTACATCCTTAGGAAGCATGGCAGTTCTTGTTACAATTCGTTATTTGTTATCAGTAATTTTCCATGCAGTTTTAAAGTACGCACATCGTACTGAAAATTCAGTTAACAAGAGAAAATTTCCTAGCGATGATATTTTACGATTTTAAAAGTTTGCTCTCTCCAAAACAATGCATCGAAAAGCTGCTATTCGTACAATGATTAAAGAAGACAACCGTGACACATACAGAATTATACGGGCTACTTTGGGCATTGCAATGACCGCTATAAATAAAATTTTGCTCGATCATCTAAAAGGTAGGAAAGTTGGTTACCTTTGGATACCTCATAATTTAAATGATGGTTAAAAGCAACATCGTGGGGAATGGTGCATTAAAACATGAAAAAAGTACAACGAAGGTAAATCTAAAGCATTGTATGATATTATATGATATTATAACAGGTGATGAACCATTAGGGTTTCACGGGCTTGGCTTGAAGCTTGAAAGCTTGGCTTGGCTTGGCTTGAAAAAGCTTGATAAATCAAGCCAAGCCTGCCGTTCAAAAAAGCTTGACTTTTCAAGCCAAGCCAAGCTTCTGTTCCACCAAGCCCAAGCCAAACCAAGCCTAACATTTAAAAAAGCTTGAATTTTCAAGCCAAGCCAAGCCTTTGACTGTCAAGTAGCTTGGTTGAAAACAAGCTTTTTCAAGCTTTTCTTAAGAAATGTTGTCGAGGCCGACGACCGTAATTTTATGGTGATAACGTACTTTCTCACTGCTTCGGCACATTTTTGCGAACTTCTAAGAATTGGAGTTTCCAAAAGGACCAGCCTTCATTACCTGCCAGTCCAGTATGCTTCAAAACTTTGTAAATAGGACACTATACCCTTCATCATTCTTATTATGCAAAGACCACTTATTTTCTCAATCTGAACCAACTATCTGTTTTAACTATAGAGTGGTGGGAAGATAGGTGCAGTTTGATTTTTTTGTTTGATTGGATAATATCTGAATATTACCCAATCAAAATAGATATAGATAGAATATAATCAATATTCATTTAAATTTTAACTAACTTGATTATAAATACCAAGCATCAAGCTTCAACACATAATATTTATTACTCGTATTTATTGCAATGCTACAAATAGATAATTTTGCGGCAGAATAAAAATTATAAGAAATAATAATATACTCTACACCGTAAGGTAAATTGAGTGACAGATTACATAAGTCATGATAATTATTGCATTTTAAAGTTTCATTTTGTACAATGTTTTGTTATTCTGGTATTTCCGAATCATAGAGACGAGACAATTTCTGTTTGTGTATATGTATATATTTATATTCAAAGATTTTCAATGCTATTTTTAGCTCAACCCCTAATGTACCCCTAATAAACCGTGACAGGTATAATAGACAATAACAATGTACCGACAAAGAGAGCATTATCTTTTAAATATTACCTTGATACAAGTTTTCATTGCTCCAAAAATATGTGTTAATAAATAAGCAAACAAATATATAATCTCGGCTTATTACCTAGTTCTGGAGGTTTTTAATTTGCTTTTATTCACAAATTTCAGTAATAACGACATATTAACTTTTGTATTATTTGAATTTGCACATGATTACTTTAATTATATTTGTGTATTTAACTTGCATGATTCTGTACTCAAAAATCAGTAGAAATTTCATAAGAAGAGGCGAGTAGGTATTTGTCACGAACAAACAAAATTTCGGGTTAATTTCCGTCTGTAGGGTTTTATGATTTCCAGATGTATTTCAAGTAGGTATAAAAGGTCAGTCTCAGGTCATTTCCATCCCATTGTACATTCCAAAATATTTATGTATTTATTTGAACACTGTTATTGCGTATTTGGTGTCTTGAGTTATTTTTTTTTTTTTTGTTTATATAGGGTGTATATGAACTAAATAGTATGACAAACTTTAACAGTTGGAGGACATTTCGAGTTTTTAGTTAAAATACAATACAATAAAGTCCAACTAGTGCTTATGCCTACTTGAATAAATGGAGTCAACGAAAATAATAAAAGAAACATGAAAATTGAAGGGTAAATATTTAATAATAGATAATAAATTTATGCTGATTGTTTACTCTTAAAAATAAAATAAATGAATAAAAAATAGATATATTTCGATATTTTTATTTTTTAATAATTACAAAGAAAAAATACTTGGTGTAAGTTTCATAAATTTTATTTTATCGTTTTGTTTATCTTTACGCATAAGAAGATATTTTTCAATTGTACCACAATAAATTTATGTAAAACAAAACGTGATTTGTACATTATTACGATACAATGAAACATCGATATAACATCGATATATTGATACATCAATATTCCAATACATCGATATATCGGTATATCGATATATTTAATTAAATTCACATCGAATATTTTCAAGACCCATATATCTACTGTGCGCATGAGCATTTATAAAGCTTGAAAGCTTGAAAAAGCTTGAAATAGCTTGAAAAGGCTTGAAAAAGCTTGATAAAGCTTGAAAATCAAGCCAAGCCTAAAATAATTAAAGCTTGAAGTTTTCAAGCCAAGCCAAGCTCTGTTTCCATCAAGCCCAAGCCAAACCAAGCCTAACATTAAAAAAGCTTGAAGTTTCAAGCCAAGCCAAGCTTTTTTATTTCAAGCCAAGTAGCTTGGCTTGGTGAATCCCTATGAACCATGGATGTATATATTTAAATCTGAAACAAAACGACAATCAGCTCAATGGATCTTTCCAACAGACCCCAATCCTGTCAAAGTATAACGAGTTCGAAATGTTGGTATAAAAATAATTGCCCCCTTTTTCTCAAAATCAGGTTCAACTGTCAATATATCATTAGGAGCTAGGAAAACAGTAACTTTTAATTGATACATAATAATTTGTTTGCCACAGGTGTTTGAAAAAGTGCCTCGAAGAAAATTAGTAATGCATTAGAACAATGCATCCTCACATACTGCTGCGCAAACTAAAGCGTATTTAAAAGAATCAAAGGTGGAATTATTGGAGCACCCATTATACAGTCCTGACCTTGAACCTTGTGATTTTTTCTTATTTTCTAAATTAAAGGAAATAATGTGTGGTTTTCGATATACCAGTACAAATGAAGTGGTTGAAGCCTTGGAAATCATGGTCGCTAAAGTGTCTCAAGGAGAATGGATTTCTTGCTTTAACGATTTGTTTTATTGAATGCATAAATGTGTTGAGTTAAAAGGAGTGTATTTCGAAAAACAATAAAAAAATTATGTTTTCTATCAATAGTTTGCAGAAACGATCGGTGCTACCTTCGTACATTGTTTAAATTTTTAAATATTTCAATTAACTATCATTGTTTATTTTTTTCAGGTAAGCGATTTTCAATATTACTCAACTGGTACCTTACTGCTGGTAAGTGTTTTTCATCGAATATTTTTCATATAATATTAATAATTTTCCATTAAAATTTACTACATGCATTATTTGAATATTACAAAATCTATACCGCAATCATATAAACAGGATTTATTCCAAACATTATAATACCAGCTTTTATTATGAATTACCTACTTCCATTTACAGTGAGCAAACTAATTAAATTAATTAAGTCCCCCACTAATAATATCGTAATATCGGATTAAATAATAGCTGTATTAAAATCACCATCAAAATGCAAATTTCAGACTAAAGAATTAATGGAACTTATTTTGCCAAATCCGCCATGTTCTAGTTGAAATAAATTGGCATTAAAATTTCATGTCAAAGTGATTTATATTGCTAAGGCTAAACTGAAACAACAATATACCAATAAATTCCCAGATTACCTAAATATGGAATTAATTGATGTTCTGAACATAGATTTATTGTCATTAAGAAACAGGATAGGAAATCTAATAAGAATACTTGGACAGCTAAATTATGAGAGCCCTATATTTCTTCGATAATCGCCCATCCTGCAACGTTATTGATTTAGTGATAAATTAACGTTTTATCATGCTGTGAAATTATATTCAAACTAATGTTTTATTCTTTCATTCTTGTAATAAAACACTAAAGCTATTTTATGTGGTTTAAAACCAAAAGGAAAGGAAAATGACAAACCCAAAGATAACGTTTTATATTTCTTTTATTATTTTATTTTATTGGAATAATTATACATACGGCCTAATTCACTAAGATAGTTGTTAAGATAGTCGTTAGGTAACAATGATGTTTAGCAACTCTTGTAACAACTGGGGCCTCCTGGCTGCGTGCCTGAGTGTCTGGTCGCGAATCTGGGGAACCGGGTTCGATCATGACTGACGCCAAATATTTCGAATTTTAAATGGCACAAAATTGACCCCTGTGGTGCACTCTCCACGCCAGCAATGAGTACCAGTGAGGTGACGCCTGGTAAACGCCCACACGGTACAAATATGTCATCATCATTACCGATATCTGCATACAAAGTGGATTGGCACACCCAGCAATGGGTAATATGCCGTGATGATATATTTATTTTATTTATTTGTAACAACTGTCAATCAATTGGTATTCAGTAAATACATAATTAACGACATTGTTAAAAATGGTCGTTGTGAATAATCGTTGTTAAATATAGCAATGAAGTTATTAACAAGTGATTGAACAAGTATGTCGATTCTCAATATTTGTACAGGCTGTCTCATTTTCGATGTTTTTTAAGGTATCTCGGGCAATATTAACGATAGATCAAAACCGTTTGCACATTTCATGGTCAACTTTTTGAGAAAAGTTTAATAGTTACCATAGGAATTTTCGATCTTCTTTTGTTTCTGAGCTACAGGCAAAAACTCGTTTTTCGCTCATTTTGAAAATGTATCATATCTTATTTATTATGATAGTTATCGAAAAATTGTTTATACAAAAATTTTACCGTTTTTTAGATAGAATAAAATGGCGAAATTAGATTTTTTGAAAACTTAATAATTTTCAAGATATAATACAAACTTGTGATTTTTTAAATGGAAACCAATGTTGAAAATAGTCTCGTCTTTTTGCTTAATTTATAAGCTTTTCAATGATATATAACAAGTCTACATTCTTTTGTTTTAAACATGAATAAAAGACGAATTATTAATTTATTGGGGTGAAAATATTGGAAATTATTAAGAAACAAATGAAAAAATCTATTACAGATCATCATTTCCATATTTCTAATAGTATTTGTTTCAATTTTACTTATTTTTCTTTTTATTTACTTCAAAGGCATATTAAACCGTTTTCTTGGATTGTGTCAAAGCCAACTATAACGTAGATAAATAGTAATTTAACTAACCCGAAAATAATTAGTTAAGAATAAGTTTGAGAACAAAATTAATAGATATAGAATCAGAATAAACAAATGATGATCTGTAATAAATTTTTTCATTTGTTTCTTAATAATTTCCAATATTTTCACCCCATGCAATAAATTAATAATAAGTCTTTTATTAATGTTTAAAACAAAAGAATGTAGACTTGTTATATATCATTCAAAAGCTTATAAATTAAGCAAAAAGACGAGACTATTTTCAACATAGGTTCCCATTTAAAAAATCATAAGTTTGTGTTATATTTCGAGAATTATGAAGTTTTCAAAAAATATAATTACCCCATTTTATTCTATCTAAAAAACAGTAAAAATTTTGTAAAAACAATTTTTCTCTATCATAATAAATAAGATATGATATATTTTCAAAATGAACGAAAAGAGAGTTTTTGCCTGTAGCTCAGAAACAAAAGAAGATCAAAAATTCCTGTGGTGACTATTAAACTTTTCTAGAAAAGTTGACCCTGGAATGTGCAAACGGTTTTGATCTATCATTAATATTACCCGAGATACCTTAAAAAAACATCGAAAATGAGACAGCCTGTACATATTTCTACTGTATTGACAACGTAAAGTGACAGATTTTGATTAGTTTGACGTTTGAGTTTTTAATAATGAGTGATAAGAAAATTCAGGGTGCAAGATATTCCGCGGAACAATATTCTCTAATGGTATAGATTTCATGATGATTTTGGACTACTTAAATGACAAAGCTAGTTTTGCATTTTATTTCTGATACTTGGACACTTGCAAATCGTTGATTGACTTCACGGAAAAATCAAATTTTGTCCTGTAATCTCATAACCACACGTAGAAATGAAGTGTTAGGAGAATCTGATGAAGTTCTGCAGTTAAGTTAGAATACATGTTTATTCAATTCCTATGGTTGAATGCGACCGATTACAAAGTTTTAAGAATCTCATCATCAGGCATGACCATCAGCGTCTAGAGGTTTTAGCTTGCAATAAATGTAAATCTTACATCTTGTGATATGAGACCTTCGAGCACATACTGACCCTGTATGCTTGAAGCATATGAGACCATGCAATTCACGAATTATATCATGAACGACACCTTGCTCAGTTTGAATATTTTTGTAAATATTTTTTTCCCGATACTGAGAATGGATTACAAACATCTCGCAAATTTCTTTGCATAAATCTTGTCTAAAAAACGTATATAATTATTGGTCAAGTAGATATATATTGTCGTCCCTCTAATTCCAATAAAAGTTTGTTTCCTAACACAAAATTTTCAAGAAAAACCATTTACCAACGATACTAACAACGGGAGAAATGCAGTTGCTAGATTAACAACTCGACGTAATTGGCCTAATTCTCTAAGCAAAACTGTTAAAATGAACAACTATTTTCAGTTGTTAATTTCAATGTCAGTTGCCAAGTTCAAAGTCCCAATTCACTATTACAGCAAGTTGCTAAAATTTAACAACTAGTCGTTACGTCGAGTTGTTAATCTAGCAACTGCATTTCTCTCGTTGTTAGTATTGAACAATCGTTGGTAAATGGTTTTTCTTGAAAATGAATGTTAGCAAATAAACTTTTACTGGAAATAGAGAGACGACACTGACGACAGCAAAGGTAAACTATTTATAAACTAATATATACCTACATGCCCAATAATTATATACATTTTTACATAAGATTTTAGATTTATGCAAAGAAATTTGCGAGATGTTAGAAATCCATTCCCGATACTGATATCGGGAAAAAAATATTTACAGAGATATTCAAACTGAGCAAGTGTCGTTTAATTCGTGAATTGGTTGGTCTCACGCTTTAAGCATACTGAGTCAGTATATGCCCGAAGGTCTCATGTTACAAGATGAAGGGTTTACATTTATTCCAAACTTAAATATTCTAATTCGTAATATTGAACAAATTTCAAATTCTCTCCCGAAAAGATCTAAATTCAATTTTTTGAAATTTATTTTCATTTATCTTGTACATTTAAATTTAAACAGCCATTTCAACAATGTCAAGTTTCTATTATTTTTAGTGCTAAAACTCGTAGAGAATGGTCAAGCGTCATTCCTGATGATAAGATTCTTGAAATTTCGAAATCGGTCGCATAGAATTGAATAAACATGTATACTAAACTGGAGAACTTCATCACATTCTTCCAACACTTAATTTCTACGCCTAGCTATGGGGTCTTATAAAGAGATTACAGGGTAAAATTTCAATTTTTTAAGTCAATCAACCATTTGCAAAATTTCCAACTAGCAGTTATCAGAACTGAAATGTAAAACTAGCTTTGATATTTAATTAGTCCAAAATTATCATGAAATCTACCATTAGAGAATAATGTTCCGCGGAACATCTTGCACCCCAAATTTTCTTATCACTCATTATTAAAAACTCAATCGTCAAACAAATCAAAATCTGTCACTTTAGGTTGTGAATAGAGTAGACATATGTACAAATATTGAGAATCGACATGCCTTTTAACTCACTTGTTAATAACTTCACTGCTGTATTTAACAACGATTGTTCAGAACGACCGTTTTTAACAATGTCGTTAATTATGTATTTACTGAATACCAATTGAATGACAGTTGTTACAAGAGTTGCTAAAAATCGTTGTTAACTCTCAGTTGTTACCTAACGACTACGTTAACAACTATCTTAGTGAATTAGGCCGAATGACTAGTTAAATTTTAGCAACTTGATGTAATAGTGAATTAGGATTTTGAATTTAGCAACTTACATTCAGTTTAACAACTGAAAATAGTTGTTAATTTTAACAACTTTGCTTAGAGAATTACGCCGAATATTTAGTAGTAAATAATTAATATGTAAGCGCTCCTATCATGGCGTGTGGAACGATCTGCCAAATATGTATACATTTTAACAGTGATTTTAAAAAAAATAGTCACAAATTAAATGAAATAGATTATGATTCAGATTCTTCAATTCTCTCTCTTTAAATACTTAATCTATAAGACTGAACTGACATGAAAATTTCCATTATGTAAGTTAAGTTCATAGAAATTGTATACAAAATATGTACCACTTAAAAGAAATACAGTGTGTTTAGAAAAATTCCTAACTCGGAGTTGGCTATGAACAAAGAAACGTATGTCAATTTGAAAATATTTAATTTAGTGTCAATTTGACATGAGATATTGTCAAAAATGTTATCCAACGAAATCAAAGCTTTTCTTCTTAAATCTTATTTAAAAATCGAAAGAAATTAGAAAACGGCGAATGTCAATATACTGTATCCTTCTTTATTGTCTTTTCTCTTTAAAATTACATTTTAAGATCAATTATGACATATTGACTTTTGAATTGAATAATGATCAGACATACGTTTCTCTGTTCATAGCCTACATACCGAGTTAGGAATTTTATTGAACAACACTGTAATTCTATTATTTAATATAACATTTGAAGTGTAATAATTGTAATACTACTCGCGTCATCTTTTGTTTTCCACATCGCATTATTACTAAATTATTAAATTTAAAATCAATTCGAATTAAATTAACATTGTTTATGAAAATTATTATTTATGATTCATAAAATTTATTTATGCTTGTAATTATATACAAACACGTAAAATATATTTCTGTTTGTATATTTTATGACACACATATACACATTTCATGGGATATTGAACAGGAATAAAATGTGTAATAAATACAAATTATTAATATAAATAAATACTGAACAAATTTTTGTAATTTGGAATTGATTTGATATACAATGGAAAGTATAAACTAAATATAAAAATCTGGTGTGGCCAACACAATACCTCCCGCCATTTACAGCGCGAGTTACAAAGAAGATTAAGCTAATCCTTAATTTTGGTTAGCGAATTTTACTCCAATTTTGGCAGTTTATTTTTTAAAATTTAGTCTAATCTAATTTGTAACTACCTTTTTTGATAATAAAATTAAGATTAAGTTTTAAATACCGGTATATAATAAAAGTCACTAATCCAAAAATGAGGATTAGCTTAAACTTTTTTGCGGATCGTTAATTTTTCTTAAGCTTGATACATACCAACATATTTACTTATGCTGGAAACTATATTGATTTCCTTTCCTATTGTTGTATTCACTTTTTTCTTTTTAAAACGTTACTACAAATTATAAATTTGAAATGATTAGTTCTTTGAGAGTGACATTTATCTGTCAGTTACATACATTTGAATAACTGCGTAACTAAGGAGTTTTGTTTGTTATAAGCGTAGGCTCCGAGATTTAAATTATAGATAATTTTATAAATGTATCCATAAAATATGTAGAAAAAGTATTAATGCAAATCTGTAGAAAATTTAATAATCTTTAATTTTTATAATAACATTAATCATGAAAAAGTAACATTTAAAGGTATTTTTCAAAGAAAAATTATGTTGACCTTCAAGTAAAGTACCATTTCCGATTATCCGATTTACACCAAAAACTAATTGGCTCTTTCCATAATAGCAAAAGGTGGAAATACAAGGTTCCAAGGTTTTCTGAATGATATTTGAATCAGAGTGGGGGATCCACACATATACACACAGAAATCATCGTGAAAATGTTAAAATTGGATTCTAGGGACCTTAAACCGTGCTCATTTACCAAAATCTCGATATGCGATTTTTAGCACGATCCCTATACGTCCCTTACCAAGGGTAGCGGGAGGTAAAAATAAAATGTGAAATTATAATATTGTTATAATAATCTCTCATGAATAGAAAATATGGATAAGCACAATAGTTTTTGTATATCCAAAGCAGAAAGTAGTTATTGACTGAAATCGACTTATATTGAATTATTGGATCTACTTATTACTACAACAATCAATATATCTTACGCTTTTACACTATATTTAATATAGAACTAGTGACTGTTTTCTTCTATTCGACAAAATTTAATTTTGACATGAATCTATAGCTATGGTTTTAAAAGTTATTTTGCGTTCCTTTTCAAAAATTCTTCTCTTTAATTGTTTAGGCGAGACCTATTGAAAGCCAGTGGCGGCTTGTCAGGGTAGGCAGGTGAGGCAATGCCGCACCAGAAAATAAATAAAGCTGTAAATTATGTAAAGTAGTATGTAAACTAAATTTCAACTTATTCCATTAATGCTTGTCTTTATAAATATCAAAAAAATAATTTAGGCCACCACTATAACTAATCTGTAATGCAGTTCACCTAATTTACAACCTTTGAAGTGCTTCTCGAAATGAGTTGTTTATTGCTTAATATTGCCTAATGTTTTTGATACGGCTTTCATTCATACGTGCGCTAGACAGCGCTATTCGAGGCAGTGCTTCAAATACAAAATGCAATGAGTAGTTTAATGCTTAATATTGCCTAATGTTTTTGATACGGCCTTCATTCATATGGGCGCTAGACAGCGCTGTTCGAGGCAGTGCTTCAAATACAAAATGCAATGAGAGGATAAAAGATAGTTACTTTACTTTCCACCCGGCCCTATAGAGGCCGAGACCGTACGTGAATACAATCAAACGCGGCTTGCTGACAAATTTTGTAAATAAGTTCACGACATCTACTGTACATGTTGCAAGCCAGATTAAATAATATTAACGACATAAATATAACATATCCTGTCCAGCATTTTTATTATAATAGGCCCTGGTTTTGCGACTTTCATACGTATGGCAGTAAGTATTTAATTTTTTTTTCTCGTAGTTTTTATAGTTTACCTACGTAGGGTTTTTGTATTTTGAATTTTAGTGTTGAAAACAAAACAAGTGTAATGGCTTCGACTGGGACTTTAAAAGATAAGAACTTCGAATTAAATGATAATAATATAAGGAATAATTCCGAAGATATTATTTTTTTAATTAACAAAAATCCATTTCATCGACTCTCTTATAAACTGTTTGTCAAAGAATTAAAACAAACAGACCATATCTGCTTTTTATTGATCTTAGTATATTATTAATAAATATTGGAGAAGGAGGCAAGATGCAACTAACACCTGCTATACATACATACATACATACATAAAATACGAATTTCCCACTTAGTGGGTTAGCACAAACCCGAAAGAATTAAAAACAAAACATCATCCAAGAAAAATCAGTCTCTCTTTCAACAACATTCTTACTAACCTGACATCATAGGTACAACATACATTCCTCACTCTCAACATATTAAAGTGACCGAATTACGGTAGCGAAATACCGCAACCGGACCACAATAATAGTTACGAAACAATCATCCTTCGCCACACATTCTTGTCTAAGCACACTTCTTTCGCCTCGGCCACATTCATAATCGCATTCATACACGCTCTTCTTCTCTTCCCACTCGTAAACTTTCTCTCTATGATAAATATAACTGGCTTTTCGGCAGTAAAGTACTTAATAAATTATTTTGTTGGCCGTGCATACTTTTTACTAGTACTACTAACATACGTAAAGATGACATTGCTTCAACTTGTAAATTAGTACTTTTAAGGAAGCAAAATATTTCTACCACAATTGATAGTGCAAGAAAAATTGAAATTCAAAATTTTAATTCGAAGGTGGAAGAAATGTTTTGTGGTCTGGCAATTTATTTTTGTACATGAAAGAGGAAAAAATGCAGCTGCACATCCCTTAAAAAATTTAACTTTCAATTATAAGGCATTTGACCTTGAATGAAAAAAAAATTTGCCTGCGGCGCATTTCTTCTCTAGATGCCATGCCTCACCAAAGTTTTGATGCACGAGCCGCCACGGATTGAAAGTTTTAAGCTTTACTCACAAGAAAGGTGTACATCAAGGAAAACAATTAAGGCACAGAATTATTCAAATCGTACGCAGTATAAATTTTAACTCATGGGGCAAGTCGGAACTAAATTACCCAATTACTAATTCTATATTAAATATGAGTGTTAAAACTTAAGCTACGTTACTTGTGGTAATTCATAAACAGACTCAATATACCTTCCTTAAAACACAGTACATATAGTCTACTCCAATTTTTCCAGAAAACTTATGTGACATGTTAAAGGTACATTACAATGTAAGTAATTAGTAATTCCGTGAAATGTAATGAAATAACGACAGAAACATTGCGTTCTGTTTGAAAACAACATAAAGGTGAAACATCAGTTAATCTGCATAATGTATATAAAACTTCACGGTCCCCTGCGTAAACTAAATACAAAATTAATTTTCAATACAATTTCACACTTGTGATACATTAACCAGTAATGTCTATGCGGTACGATAACATTCCAAAATTCTATTACTATCAATAATAATGATGCAATGCATTCTCGTTGTTAAAAACATCGACCTAATTATTATAATTCATGCACACAATTGCAATAGCAGAAATATCTAGAATTTAATAACAGGCTTTAGCTTTAATTGTAATGACATTATTGTTCCATCGACCAAAATTATGGAAAATATACTCGTATTTCATTTGTAATTAAATATGGAAACATTTCACCTAACAAGAGGATTTTTAAAATGGACACTAGTGATGATAGAACATTATTTCTGTTAATGAACATTTGTTTTAAATGGTAAATACTATCATTATCCATGAAAAGTACGAATCACGGTGTATAAATATAGAAGGTTTGTAAACTCATCAAAAATATCACTGTTTACCAAGTTGGCATCCGCCAGATGTCTCAGCGTGTAAGATTAGAAACGTTCCCGTCACATAGCTAACTGTCATCTGTCAATTTAAATTGAAATTGACATACGTTAATTAATTTTATTTCATTTTGAGCCGCTTTCTTTTTATCAAGAAGATCAACTCCGAGTAGCACACATCTACCTTAAATCGTTCTATTTAAAAGGGGATAAATGATCTTGTACTACCCATTTTCTTCGTCCCTGCCCCCGCGAAGCACCACTTTTGAAACAGGATCATATAGATCCTGAACTGATCTGTAATGTCAATGTCACTTCAATATGACTGACTGCTAGGTATTTTGTCTTTTTTGTAAATATTTGATATTAAAATGACATGAATAGAAGAAATTGATTAGTTTGAAACGTTATATAATGTTTCATTACCATAAAAAATACATCCATGTTTAAATACGCAGAGGTAAAAGAATTTAACATGTCAAAATCAAATCACATATATAACAGACTATATCCACAAGCAAATTCAGCATATCATTATACAGGGTGTAAATGAAATAAGTGCATTAAATTTAACCAGTGATGTAACTCGTCGAGAGCAACAATTTTTCTTAATAATTTTTTTTTCTAAATCTTCTAGTTTTTGAGATAAATTCTTTAAAGATTTGTTTAAAATTTCGTTACCCGCCACTGGCAAGATCTCTGCTGCCCTCAGCTGTTTGAATCAAAGATCAATGTACACAGCACAAAAAATGTCGGGTGGTGTTTGCATACATGTAGACACATTAATTAATAAACGATCAACGGAAAACATATTTATTATTAATAAATTCGTTATAGTACAATTTTTAAAATAAAGAAATTTAAAATTTGAATAACAAAATTATAAAATTGTGTATTAACACAGGTTTCTGAACTGTGTGAATAGAGTAAGCGCGTGGGAAGAGCATACTAGTTATGGAGGTTATGAAATGAATTTTCGTGTATCAACACAGCAAATCGTAATAGTTTAAATACGTTATTCAAAAAATGTAAGTACATAGTTTTGTCCATTTAAACGAGGTGGGATTATATGAGGACGAATGACTCGTCAATTTATTCCCGCCCAACAATTAATGATATTTTTTGTTGAAAATTGTTTCCTTCTTACAGTATGAGGATTTTTGTGACCAGATAAGCGTATTGTGCATTATTAAAGACAGTTTCTCTAATATATCCAGCCCTATCAGTGAACAATACAACTCATTCGCAAAATTGAAATGCTGGAAACAATGAAATTTTTGCACATGGTATGGAAGTAACTGTTACTCTGTTAAAATATTCCAAATTGTCATATGTGACACATCAAACTGTGATAATCTGGAAGATATTGTATGTGGTACAACATAAATTTACGAATATTACGAAGAGGATGATTTTCGTGTAACTTCGTTGACCTTGAGAACTTCACCATAGGTAATTACAATGTCTGTGTATCCGCTAATCATAAACATAAGCATTTTGCCAGAATTTTACCTTATAAACAAGTTTATTACTAATGTTAAAATTTAATTGCAACAACTGACAGGACTGTCAATTAATAAAACAAAAATTTTCATAGGTATTGCTACTGCATTCAATTATTACAAAAATATTTGGAACGACTCGTCAATTTACGGGGTGGTAAAAATGCTAAAAAATATGCGATTTCGAGAAAAGTTATTAAGAAATATTGTTGTTCTCGACGAGTTATATTACTGGTTAAATTTAATGCACTTATTTCATTTACACCCTGTATTATAAATATAATGCTATACCTATATGTTTTATTTTCTACTTCTTATTTTAAAAAATATACTGTTATTTTTAGAAGTAGTTCAGTTCAGTTCAGTAAGAGGTAAGATCAGTTCATTTTCCCGCTAAAAACAAAACGCCTTTTGAATCATAAACTTGTTTATCCGCCCTCAAAAAAGGCCCAATTTGGCTTTTATCGCCCGAGAGCTTATAAAGGTGCCAAGCAACAGTTATTCAAACGTAAAAATTGTCGTTTTTAGATAAATGTCAGACAGCATAATAAATTTGATAAATCACATTTTTTGAACACCGCTGCTCGTAAAAGTATTCGTATCCTTTCTCATATACGTCTTTTCACTTCTGTGCAACCAACTTGCTCTGGGCAGCGTCAAATTCATTCGATATTTCTGTTGAAAAATCGATATCTTCCATTTTCATTTGACACTAAATTAAAATTTGTTAATTTGTTATAAACAAACAATATACTTAGAAACCACAGCATACTTAAAATTTACAACGCCAACACAACGATACCGAATATATACCCATTGAATCCTTGAATTTCGAGAACCAAAATAAAATAAAACGTTGTATGTACCACGGGCATAATCAAGATTATAGCACTCGGGAAAATTAAAACTCTCCGCTCGAGCTTTAAACATTCCCCCGTGCTACAGTCTTTTGATTATGCCCTTAATACATAAATAACTATTATGTAAATATTCGACAAAATGTACAAATATCGAAAATACTGTTTCGTTGAAGATTGTAGATCAGCAATAACATCCAATAAAGAAACAAAACCGATGTACCATCCTTCGCAAAATATTGTGAATGCCTGACGGAAGGTATCCTCTGCAGCTAATAAAACTCTTGGTACTAAAGAAGATATTTCAGCATTTCAAAAATGAAGATATTTTACAAGAATGAGAATCTGGGGATTTATTTTAAATAATTAAATATATCATGGCTTATTACCCACTTCTGAGCGTACCAATCTCCATTTATTTACAGGTTTCGGTAATGACGATTTATCTGTAATTGTAGTTGAAAACCTTTACTAAGCGTTACCTCACGGGCTCTCAAAGCTGCCATGGGGGTCTCATTTGTGGTATTTGAATTTTTTTGAAATTTCAAGTTTGGTGTCGGTCGGAATCGAACCCTGTCCGTCCGAAACACAACCAATCACCTAACGCACACGGCTACGCAACTCCATTTAAAATTACAAGCGAAATATCTTAATCAAATTTGTGACATTTAGTTTTTCATTTTATTTGTCATGTTAGTTCTAGAATGTTATGTGGTAGAGCACATTACATAGAGGCGCTACATGTAAGGTTAGAATCTCGGTCTACTTATCGACAAAAACTAAACTATTACCAGCACAAACTCTTTTGTTTTTTGTATAAAAATAAGGCAACTACACGTATGTCGTTATTACTGAAAACTGTAAATAAAAATCTGGTGTGGCCAACACAATAACTCCCGCCATTACCCGCCCGAGTCACAAAAAAGATTAAGCTAATCCTTATTTTTGGATTAGCGAATTTTACTCTAATTTTGACAGTTAATTTCTTAAAATGTAGTCTTAACTAATCCAAATAACTACCTTTTTTTAAACCCCTTAACAGGATTAAATCCCAATTACAGAGTGGGTTCACATTCACACATATCCATGCCATAGTGACATTCGAACCCAGAGCCCCGAGGGCACTCATGACATGAGGCGTTGCTCTGACCATTGAGCCACTGGAGATATAATAAAATGAAGATTAAATTTTAAATACCGGGATAGAATAGAATTCACCCTTGGAATTCTCTAATCAAAAAATGAGGATAGCTTGAACATTGAATCGTAAATTTTTATTATTCTAAATACATACCTACATATTTAATTATGCTGGAAACTGTATTAAATTCCTTTTCTATTGTTCTATTTACTTTTTTCTTTTTAAAATGTTACTAATATTATTTTTAAATGATTAGTTCTTTGATAGTGACATGTACACTGGCTTCCAAAAAAAATCGCGTACACCTTAAAAATCAAGTAACCGAGTTTTTGTAATTTTTTAGCTCTGTAAATAATGTAAAAACTGACAATGTTGTCACTGTCATCGCTATTTGATGTAATATGGAGCTAGTTCTTAATTGTGTTCAATTTACCTACTGTGAAATTACAAATATATTCCAGAAAAATGAAAGAACAACCAAGTATGTATTTGAATTTCTATTAATTTTGACATCTTAATTGACACTAGTGACATTGACAAGTTTAAAATCAAGATCGACTCAATACAGCAAAAAATAGGTGTACGCGATTTTTTTGCAAGCCAGTGTATCTGTCAGTGACATACATTTAAATAACTGCGTTTTGTTTGTTTAAAGCGTAGGCTCTGGGATTTAAATTATATATAATTTTATAAATTTATCCATAAAATATATAGAAAACGTATTAATGCAAATCTATAGAAAATTTATTAATCTTTAATTTTTATAATAACATTAATCTTAACATTAAGCTTCTAGTAAAGTGCCATTTCCGGTTATCCGATTTTCACCAAAATCTAATGGGCTATTTCCATTACAGAAAAAGTTCGAAATTCAAGGTTTCAAAATTTTCGAATGATAGTATTTGAGTTAGAGTGGAGGATCCACACACACATCACACATACACAGACATCATCGTGAAAATGTTAAAATTGGAATTTAGGGACCTTAAAACGTGGTCATTTACCAAAATCTTGATATGCCATTTTTAGCACGATCCCTATACCTCCCTTACCAAGGGTAGCGGGAGGTAAAAATGCAGTTTGGTACACCCAGAAATGGGTGATAAACCGTGATGATATATTTATTTATTTGTTGTAATCTATAGCAATATTTTTCATAAACCGTCTGTTTTTCCGTTGATGAGCTGTTCTTCCGTGACAAATATCTATAGCAATAAGCCAGCATTAAGGCCACCTGCAGAACCTTGACAAAATATGACAAATTATTCCACAATTACTGGAGATTCACAAACATGCTCTTATCCGGAACGACACGGACGTGAAATTAATTCTCCATAAGGCTGTACATTTTCATAGGAAAGTTAATTCAATACAATGATTAATGCATCGGGTGTTGGGTGACACTCCAATAATTAAGCTAATGAAGGTCCTCCATGCACCACATTCACTTTTCCGATCTCGGAACTTGGAATACAACATTCTTCAAAGTTATTAGTTCTCACTACATGACAGGTTTAATAAATTAACTTTCCTCTATTAAATACGACCATATCTAACATAAAACCTACGGGAGAAACAATAAGGCTTAGGAATTATTATCGGCACGCTATCATTTCTAATGATAAATGGTTGTCTTTTATAAAAATGAACACAATCTACGTAATTTAACTTGTATATTTGTACGAGGGTCACAGTAGAATATTTACAGGAACGCTCCGTGGGTATAAGGCGCCTTTGTACAAAGTTATATTTTAGCACCCCACCAAATGATATAAAATTTGCAAATTACCGCACCGCACGCTTTAAAGTTTAAACTATACTTTTTATTCTTCAAAAATGATAGATTTAATACATTTGTGAAATCCCCTTAGATTCATTCTTATAATCAATAGATTATAAAAAAAAATCTGATGTGGCCAGCACATTACCTTCCGTCAGTTGTATGTATTTTGTATAAATGTCATACAGAAAGTTCCTTGCAAAAGAGTCTATTTCTTGCACATTACCTTAAGGCAGTTGTATGTATTTTATACAAATTCCATACAGAATAAAAGATCCTATATTTCTAATAGTAAAATTATAACTCAAACATACTGTCAACTGCACTTGACATTGACACCTTTCAATCAGAATTTTCTTAATATAGCAGCTATTTCCAGAGTTATAACATAGCTGACTAATATATATTATATTTAATTTCTTTATAATTTTTTAACTCTATATCAATTTAATATGAAGTATAAAATGCATTCAAATCGTATAGAAAATAAAATATTCTTTAATATTTATACTCGTAATAACATTAAATGTGAAAAAAATATATTATCGTTTTTTCAAGAAAAACTGTTAAAATCTTTAAATGAGGGTACTTCCGGTTGACCAGTTTTAACCAAAATCTAATCAGCTCTTCACATGGATCTAAGGACGAGGAATACGAAAGAATTATAATTTTTGGAATTGTAGTATTAGAGTTATCGCATTAGAAAATTTTGTCACACACACACACACACACACACACACACACACACACACACACACATACACACACACACACACGCACGCACGCACGCACACGCACACGCACACGCACACGCACACGCACACGCGCACGCGCACACGCACGCACACGCACACGCACACGCACACGCACACACACACCATCGTAAAAATAGTAAAATCCTATTCTAGGGACCCTAAAACGTGCTAATTCATCAAAAACTCACCACCGAATTTTTGGACCAAAGACAATACCTTCCTTACCTAAGGTGACGGAAGGTAAAAATTCTTTGTTGTAATCAACAATTTTAGACAATACCTTCCTTACCTAAGGTGATGGAAGGTAAAAATCCTTTGTTATAATCAACAATTTTACAGTTAGTTTGCAATGTAACAATGAGAAAAATTATCCGTTGGACAGGATATTTCTTTTACTTTTTAATTTTTAATAAGGAAAATTAAATATTGGTAAAAAATAAAAATAAAATTATTTCACTAAGATTTCAGAATTGTATGTGAATCATGAAGCATTTGTTTAGACTAGATTTTTTATTTAAAAATCTGGTGTGACCAACACAATACCTGCCGCCATTTATAGCCCGAGTCACAAAAAGATTAAGCTAATCCATATTTTTGGATTAGCGAATTTTACTCTAATTTTGACAGTTTATTTCTTAAAATATAGTCTAGTCAGTCTAATCCAAGTAACTAGATTTTTGATAATAAAATGAATGCTAAATTTTAAATACTGGGATAGAATAGAATTCACTAATCCAGAAATGAGGATAAGCTATTTACTTTTTACCTCCCGCTACCCTTGGTAAGGGAGGTATAGGGATCGTTCTAAAAATCGCATTTTGAGATTTTGATAAATGACCACGTTTTAAGGTCCCTAGAAGCCAATGTAAACATTTTCCCGATGATTGTGTGTATGTGTATATGGATCCTCCACTCTAACTCAAATACTATCATTAAGAAAATTTTGAAACCTTGTACTTCAAACTTTTTCTGTAATGGAAAGAGCCCATTACATTTTGGTGAAAATCAGATAACCGGAAATGGCGTCTTTACTAGAAGCTCAAAATAGTTTTTCTTTGAAAAATACCTTTAAATGTTTTTTTTCGAGATTAATGTTTTTATAAAGAATAAAGATTATTAAATTTTCTATAGATTGGCATTAATACTTTATCTATATATTTTATGGATAAATTCATAAAATTATCTATAATTTAAATCCCAGACCCTACGCTTTAAACAAACAAAAGTTCTTGGTTACGCAGTTATTCAAATGTATGTAACTGACAGATAAATGTCACTATCAAGAACTAATCATTTCAAAATTATATTAGTAACGTTTTAAAAAGAAAAAAAGTAAATAGAACAATAGAAAAGGAATTCAATACAGTTTCCAGCATAAGTAAATATGTAGATACTTATGTATTTAGATTAATAAAAATTAAGGATTCACAAAAATGTTTAAGCTAATCCTCAATTTTGGATTAGTGAATTCTATTCTATCCCAGTATTTAAAATTTAATCTTCATTTTATTATAGCTCCGGTGGCTCAATGATCAGAGCTACGCCTCATGTCATGAATGCCCTCGGGGCTCTAGGTTCGAATCCTAGTGGGAAAAATGGCATGGATGTGTGTGAATGTAAACCCACTCAGTAATTGGGATTTAATCCTGTTGAGGGGTTTAAAAAAGGTAGTTTCTTGGATTAGATTAGACATATTTTAAAAAATAAACTGTCAAAATTAGAGTAAAATTAGCTAAGCCAAAAATAGGGATTAACTTAATCTTTTTTGTGACTCGGGCTGTAAATGGCGGGAGGTATTGTGTTGTCCACACCAACTTTTTTTCTTTTTAAAACGTGTCTATTATTAATTTAAAATGATTAGTTCTTTGACAGTGACATTTATCTGTCAGTTACATACATTTGAATAACTGCGTAACCAAGAAGTTTTGTTTGTTCAAAGCGTAGGCTCCGAGATTTAAATTATAAATAATTTTATAAATTTATCTATAAAATATGTAGAAAAAATATTAATGCAAATCTGTAGAAAACTTAATAACCTTTAATTTTTGTAATAGCATTAATATCGAAAAAATAACATTTAAAGGTATTTTCCGATTATCCGATTTACACCAAAATCTAATGGGGTCTTTCTATAATAGAAAAAAGGCGAAATACAAGGTTTCAAAATTTTCTGAATGATAGATAGTTAGAGTGGAGGATCCACACATACATACACACACACGTACACACAGACATCATCGTAAAAATGTTAATATTGGATTCTAGGGACCTTAAAACGTGGTCATTTATCAAAATCTCTATATGCGATTTTTAGCACGATCCCCATACCTCCCTTACTAAGTGTAACGGGAGATAAAAATGACATAAAAGACGCAAAGTGGAAAAAATAGTACCTCTAAAAAGAATTCATTTCATAATAATTGTTAATCATTTTGTTCGAAAGGTTACTCAAACTTCATTTTCACATAATTAAAATGACAATTATGACATTCGTTCTTTAATATACTATTTTGTAGCTGCTTTATGAGAATACGCATTATTATGATGCAACATAACCTGTCTCTGAAACTCTGTTGAACACTTCAGGCAAACATTTTTCAGTGAACCTTTTCTTTTAGCTATAACTGTGTTTTGTCCATCCAATATACATTATTTTTGCCATGTTTGGTTGATTTTTGGTTATTATTGATTTTCCCTATTTTAACGAATGACACTTTTGGAGTGTACGTACGTCGAAAAAATAAATATATGTTTCGCCATCTGTCACAATTTTTGATTTATCCACGTTCCGCATTTTGGAAATTAAAAAGTTGAAATTCTTTTTAAATGCTGGTCATCGTGTAATATTCAATTTTCAGTTAATACTCGTTTACCGCATAAGTTCAAAAGCGGTAAATTGTAGGCAAAAGAGGTGATTGTTTATTACAATCTGATCTGATGATTT
Organism: Harpalus rubripes; assembly: GCA_963082715.1. Taxonomy (NCBI): domain Eukaryota; kingdom Metazoa; phylum Arthropoda; class Insecta; order Coleoptera; family Carabidae; genus Harpalus; species Harpalus rubripes. Next base: position 79,482,070 of record OY720448.1, on the reverse strand, counting down.
TCTTTGCAAAGCACTTAAACCCTTTTTAAAATCATAATAAATCATGATCCAAAAATAATTTTTGGTTAATTCCTGTGTTCGCTGACAACGATATTTTAAAAAATTGATTAATTACCTAAGTTCTAACTAACTTACGCAAATTAATTTCAAATAAGAGATAAATAATTGCTTGAAACAATGGTGCAAATTTTGTTTTCCACGACCTACAATTCTTCATATATCTAGCGTGCCTTTTATCAGTATCAAGAATAATAGTTAATTTAGTAGAGAAAAGAAAAAATAATAATAAATACGTTTTTAGTAGAAAGTAGAACGGATATCTAAAAATGTTCGAAAATCGATGAAAAACTGCACATCTGGGTTTAGCTGTCATTTCATCTTAATTATATTAGTATTCCAAGATGGCACATACTTCAATTTTTATATTTGACTAATCTTTCAAATGACAGCTGATGACTTTTTCCAAGCAAATATTATTATCTACCAAAATCTGTCCACAAGTCTACTATAGATAAGTATAAATAGCATATTTATTAATTAATTAGATTTAAGGTTCCAGTACAATAGAGAAAAAAAATCAACAAAACTTTAATAAATAACTAATAATATGGTATATTTACAATGAAATCTATTATATAGGGTGTTTCACTACTTCAGGTGCGACTTTTAAAGGCAAATAGTACTGACCAAAATGAGTAAAAAAGCTTGATCAACATGGGTCCGACCTTTAATAGTTTTCGAGATATAAGGTAGCAAAAAATGAGTTTTGAATTACCGCTGCTATCTCGAAAACCATAAAGGCAGGTACAAACCAAGCGCGCTTCAAGCAGGGAACCCACTTGTAACACGCCACACCATGCTACGCTACGCCACGCTACGCGACGAAAGTGTAAACATAAACTTAACACTGGTTTAAATGCAATGCGTACACACCAGTCCCGTGCTATCCCACAACACACGACACGACGTGGGACGACGTCGGCTCGATCCAATCGTCCAGACATTTTGGTGCGCGTGTTACAGCGTGTTGTCCCCTCCCTGCCCCTTTTATCAACGCACTAGACATTATTTTCACTGCAAACTGCAAGTGTGCGTGTACCAACAGTTACTAAAATTTTATTTTTTCAATTATATTCAATTCTTATTTTTTTTTAAAAAAAAAAACATGGATGAACAAATAATTGAGAAAGTGCGTCAGTATGAATAATTGAGAAAGTGCGTCAGTATGAATTCCTTTATAACCAACACTTGAAAAACTACAGGGACAATAATATGCGCCAAGAATTATGAAACGCGCCATATTTTTCTCGCTGCCTATTTACGCTGTGTACCCAGCACTTTCTTTTTCCTTTATTTGTAATCATGGCGGCAACACACTCCAATTCTAATTCCCACTCGTCGTCAGATGAAGAACTATCTCACTCCATGTCGTTCAAAAAACTGTGAACACTAATGTTTAAAGCGATACTTCCGGCCCAAGACGTAACATAACGCGTTACTAGTGTGCACATTCATTCGGAAATGTAAACCTCCGTCGATCGACGTTGCGTAGTGTGGCGTGGCGTGGCGTGGCGTGTTACAAATAGGTTCCCTGCTTTACTTAGCGCTTCGCATGTTGCATAATATTAGGTAATACACTGAGCGAAGCGCTTAAGTTATCGTGTTCACACCGAATGTGAAGCGCTATAAATTAAATTTTTTTCAATTCTATTACAAAATGGTATATTTCTCGAAAACAGTTGAAGATCAGATCTATGTTGTTTCAACCTTTTTAGTCATTTTGGTTAATATTAGCTGTATTCTTTTTGGACTAAACCTCAGCTCATCTTAGAACACTTCAGATAAAGTAAGGAACTGGTTGTTCTTTTTGACACAACTGATCTGAGTTGTTCTGAGTAAACTCATTTCTCATTTCCCCCTTTTCCAATGCAGCACTACCAGTTGACCAAGCTCTAAATGATTGGATACAGTCAGTTTGCATTTTAAGGTTATATAATACAACAAAATTTATATTTACATATATGTACATATATACTTAGAAGTAATACATTTTCAACACTATCCATTTTTGTTTAAAATAGTATCATAGATCAGAAATTAGGTCAATAAATTTGACAGCTGTTACAGTAAGTACTATCGGTAAAGAAGAAAATGATAAGATGAACTTACAACTCACTTCAGCTGGGTGCCATGGGTGCCACGGCACCCTCTAATATATTAATGCGAGGGCTGTTCTCTTTCCACTGAGTTTATCTACCAGGCTACGATATTTTGAAACAAATTTTGTTTTACATTTTAATCTAATTGTTTACAAGGTTAATTATAGTGATGGTTGTTAAATATAATTGAATGTTGTTTAAATACATAATTTTTAAGTAATCCTTTCCCCAAGAAATCATTGAATTGAACACCTATGCTTCAGCTCAACTCAGTTATGTACTGAGCTGAGTTTTAATTGGGTCAAAAAGAATACAGTTACTATAAGCCCTTTGTATTCAAAGCTGTAAAACAGCCTGTATACTCAAAAAAATTCATCAGGTAGAAATATTATTGATAGAAATTATTGTGTTATTGTATTGTTAGGAAAACATTTGTTTGTATAAAACGCTTTGATGGTCATCATTTCAAAATGAAACATCAATAACAATGACAGTTTCAAATACATTTGTCAGTGTAAATGAAATGTCATGTCAATAGATAATTAGTTTGCAAGAACAATTTACTCTCTATATAATAGACAAGGTGTATGTAACAGCGCACTTTCAGCTAAACTTGAAAAAGGCAAATTTTCGTGCAACTTTAGTTTTAACACAGTTTCGTTGAAACGTTTTCCAAAGAGCGAATGACGTCTTGTGAATTAGATTGTTTTCAAGTTTAGATAAAATTAAGTTCAACACTCACATTGGAGCATCACTCGCTGGCTCAGAGCTGGATGATTTATGTTTATGACAGTCCGCTAGGTGAGGAGAAAGAGGATGGTTGTTGAAGAAACAATGGAGATAAACACTAGTCTTTATGGAAGGTCTGGAAGCTATAGAATAGAAGTCCAGGAACCAAGGATATGAAGTGGAGTCATCTGTGATAAGTCTTATTCACTAAACATGTCCACTTCCACAAATTTCAATTGTTGAACTTGTCAGTTACTATCAAATCAATATTTATTTACTAATGTAAACGAAATAAATCAAGAAGTTTTGCTAATTGAAAATTTTGTAAACTTCCTTTAAATATACCTATTTTGCAACCTCGTAACTTTGCCGCTGGCGGCGCCACAGTGGTAAGATTGCACCGAAAATCAATGTTTTTAGGTTACTTTGTTTTCAGTGGGTTCTACTCAAAAAATAGTTATTATAAAAAAGTACAAGAAATACATTCTCTTTAATATATGTTATATACATTTTTCACATTAAATGAGTAGTTTCGGCGTAGGAGCAAGATATCTAAAAAATATTCAATTCTACTTATTTTCCATTTTACCATACTAAAAATCTATCAATTTTGAACATGCTATACATATTACTCCTATTTTTTGACGTAGAATTCATTTGGATAATAAAAAATAGTGTTCCATTTAAAAACCTTATAAAACTGTTTTCACACATTATAGAAATTCGATTCCAATCTCAAGATATATACAGTATGTCCCAGGGTACCTTTATAACCAGGGTATGGCCATGGGCCAAGATCACCGCCATTGTCGGTAATTCATTTCCTTATGTATTTGTAATAAAAATGTATTATATTATAAAAGAATATGGGGTCTCGTGGCTCCGTGCCTGAGTGTCTGGTCGCGAATCTGGGGAACCGGGTTCGATCCCGACCGACGCCAAATATTTCGAATTTTAAATGGCACAATATTGACCCCCGTGGTGCACTCTCCACGCCAACAATGAGTGCCCGTGAGGTGACGCCTGGTAAACGCCCGCACGGTACAAATATGTCATCATCATTACCGATATCTGCATACAAAGCGGATTGGCACACCCAGCAATGGGTAATATGCCATGATGATATATTTATTTATTTATTTAAAGAATATTAAATTATCACACTGTGAATTTATAAAGGTAATAAAAATTAATTAATTTAAGAGATACACAATTATTATTAAGACATACATTTAGAGGTTATGTATAATATATGATATGGGTTGTTATTATCACAACTAATTTAATATCTGTAGTTCTTATTTATATAATTAATTGTATAGTCTAAACTTACCTATTAAAAATTTAAATGATTGTGCTTAATATTGGTAATTTATAGTTGCTTTCAATATGCCAGTAATCGTGGTGGCTATCTTAACAAACTACAGAAGTAAATAAAATAAAATATTTTACTTACACTTTCAATACATATTAAAATGATAATTCAATGTGTTTTTCGCTAAAATAAAACAAATAGCCACGAAAATACATAATAATTTGCGCAAGAACAACACATATAACAGATGGTCCGGTAATAGCGGACGAAACGTGAGTAACGGCATGGTCATACCCTGGTTATAAAGGTACCCTATAGTGTGTCCAATTTAGAGCTGCCACTATTGGGATCTCGAGAACTATAAGAGATACAATGTCGATTATATGGAACTTTTTGTGTACCTATAGGGGGCCGTCTCAGATGTGCTTTTTTTCCAAAAATTATCATAGGGCACTAGATAATGACAAAACACTGAATTTTGTTGATTTTTACCTTCCGTCACCTTTAGGTAAGGAAGGTATTGTCTTTGGTCAAAAAATTCGGTGGTGAGTTTTTGATGAATAAGCACGTTTTAGGGTCCCTAGAATACGATTTTACTATTTTTACGCTGATGTCTGTGTGTGTGTGTGTGTGTGTGTGTGTGTGTGTGTGTGTGTGTGTGTGTGTGTGTGTGTGTGTGTGTGTGTGTGTGTGTGTGTGTGTGTGTGTGTGTGTGTGTGTGTGTGTGTGTGTGTGTGTGTGTGTGTGTGTGTGTGTGTGTGTGTGTGTGTGTGTGTGTGTGTGTGTGTGTGTGTGTGTGTGTGTGTGTGTGTGTGTGTGTGTGTGTGTGTGTGTGTGTGTGTGTGTGTGTGTGTGTGTGTGTGTGTGTGTGTGTGTGTGTGTGTGTGTGTGTGTGTGTGTGTGTGTGTGTGTGTGTGTGTGTGTGTGTGTGTGTGTGTGTGTGTGTGTGTGTGTGTGTGTGTGTGTGTGTGTGTGTGTGTGTGTGTGTGTGTGTGTGTGTGTGTGTGTGTGTGTGTGTGTGTGTGTGTGTGTGTGTGTGTGTGTGTGTGTGTGTGTGTGTGTGTGTGTGTGTGTGTGTGTGTGTGTGTGTGTGTGTGTGTGTGTGTGTGTGTGTGTGTGTGTGTGTGTGTGTGTGTGTGTGTGTGTGTGTGTGTGTGTGTGTGTGTGTGTGTGTGTGTGTGTGTGTGTGTGTGTGTGTGTGTGTGTGTGTGTGTGTGTGTGTGTGTGTGTGTGTGTGTGTGTGTGTGTGTGTGTGTGTGTGTGTGTGTGTGTGTGTGTGTGTGTGTGTGTGTGTGTGTGTGTGTGTGTGTGTGTGTGTGTGTGTGTGTGTGTGTGTGTGTGTGTGTGTGTGTGTGTGTGTGTGTGTGTGTGTGTGTGTGTGTGTGTGTGTGTGTGTGTGTGTGTGTGTGTGTGTGTGTGTGTGTGTGTGTGTGTGTGTGTGTGTGTGTGTGTGTGTGTGTGTGTGTGTGTGTGTGTGTGTGTGTGTGTGTGTGTGTGTGTGTGTGTGTGTGTGTGTGTGTGTGTGTGTGTGTGTGTGTGTGTGTGTGTGTGTGTGTGTGTGTGTGTGTGTGTGTGTGTGTGTGTGTGTGTGTGTGTGTGTGTGTGTGTGTGTGTGTGTGTGTGTGTGTGTGTGTGTGTGTGTGTGTGTGTGTGTGTGTGTGTGTGTGTGTGTGTGTGTGTGTGTGTGTGTGTGTGTGTGTGTGTGTGTGTGTGTGTGTGTGTGTGTGTGTGTGTGTGTGTGTGTGTGTGTGTGTGTGTGTGTGTGTGTGTGTGTGTGTGTGTGTGTGTGTGTGTGTGTGTGTGTGTGTGTGTGTGTGTGTGTGTGTGTGTGTGTGTGTGTGTGTGTGTGTGTGTGTGTGTGTGTGTGTGTGTGTGTGTGTGTGTGTGTGTGTGTGTGTGTGTGTGTGTGTGTGTGTGTGTGTGTGTGTGTGTGTGTGTGCGTGCGTGCGTGCGTGCGTGCGTGCGTGCGTGCGTGCGTGCGTGCGTGCGTGCGTGCGTGCGTGCGTGCGTGCGTGCGTGCGTGCGTGCGTGCGTGCGTGCGTGCGTGCGTGCGTGCGTGCGTGCGTGCGTGCGTGCGTGCGTGCGTGCGTGCGTGCGTGCGTGCGTGCGTGCGTGCGTGCGTGCGTGCGTGCGTGCGTGCGTGCGTGCGTGCGTGCGTGCGTGCGTGCGTGCGTGCGTGCGTGCGTGCGTGCGTGCGTGCGTGCGTGCGTGCGTGCGTGCGTGCGTGCGTGCGTGCGTGCGTGCGTGCGTGCGTGCGTGCGTGTGTGTGTGTGTGTGTGTGTGTGTGTGTGTGTGTGTGTGTGTGTAACAAAATTTTCGTCTACGATAACTCTAATACTACTATTCCAAAAATTATAATTCTTTCGTATTCCTCTTCGTTGCATCCATATGAAGAGCTGATTAGATTTTGGTTATAATTGGTCGACCGGAAGTACCCTTATTTGCAGATTTTAACAGTTTTTCTTGAATAAACGATGTTAAATATCATTTTTTCACATTTAATGTTATTATAAATATGAAAGAAAATTGTATTCTCTATATGATTTGACTGCATTTTATACTTCATATTAAATGGATATAGAGTTATAAATTTATAAAGAAATTAAATTTCATAAATTAGCCAGCTATGCTAGAAACAGCTACTATATTAAGAAAATTCTGATTGACAGATGTCAGTGTCAAGTGCAATGACATATTCGTAGTATATTTGTGTCAGGATCTTTTTGCTCGAAATTTTCTGTATGAAATTTGTATAAAATACATACTACTGTCGAAAGGTAATGTACATAGAAGAAATTTATAATATTTTGCAAGGAACTTTCTGTATGGATTTTATAGAAAATACATGCGCATTTACGAAAATTCTACCAGATTCATGAAGAATCTAATCTCAAAAAAAAGTAGTGATGCAAAGCGAAGCGTGCGCGGTAAAAGTGGAAATGTGTTTAAAGTAGGATTCTGCTCAGTTTGTTAACTACATCAAATTTCTAACCTGTTTAAAATTTTCAATTTTTTTTCATAGGTTATGAATCTACCCTGTTTACCACTCGCGTTCTTAAAATAACGATTCTGGTAGCTATAACCTGATAAACAGCTATTTACTGGTAACAGTTTACCGGTAGAATTTTTCTAAATACCTTATATAACTGACGGAAGGTAATGTGCTGGCCACATCAGATTTTTTCTTTTTCAAATAACTTTTAGTAATCGAGAAAATGCTCCAAATAAAGAAGTTAGATATATTTATTGTCTGTCCAGTGGCGTACGAAAATATTTTTTATCGGTAAATTTTAGAGATATAACACAAACTTACATTTTTACCTCCCGCTACCGGTGGTAAGAGAGGTATAGGGATCTTGCTAAAAATTGCACATTGAGATTTTGGTAAATGACCACGTTTTAAGGTCCCTAGATTCCAATTTTAACATTTCCACGATGATGTCTGTATATATATATATATATATATATATATATATATATATATATATATATATATATATATATATATATATATATATATATACACAGACATCATCGTGGAAATGTTAAAATTGGAATCTATGGACCTTAAAACGTGGTCATTTACCAAAATATATATATATATATATATATATATATATATATATATATATATATATATATATATATATATATGTGTGTGTGTGTGTTTGTGTGTGTGTGGGTTTTTGTGTGTGTGTGTGTGTGTGTGTGTTAGTATGTGTGTGTATGTGTGTATATGGTGGATCCTCCACTCTAATTCAAATACTATCATTCAGAAAATTTTGAAACCTTGTATTTCGAACTTTTTCTATTATGGAAAGAGTCCATTGGATTTTGGTGTAAATCGGATAACAGGAAATGGCACTTTACTTGAAGCTCAAAATAGTTTTTCTTTAAAAAATCTTTAAATATTTTTTTTTCGTGATTAATGTTATAAAAATTAAAGATTATTAAATTTTCTACATATTTACATTAATACTTTTTCTACATATATTATAAATAAAGTTATAAAATTATCTAGAATTTAAATCCCGGATCCTACGCTTTAAAAAAACAAAACTTCTTGGTTACGTAGTTATTCAAATGTATGTAATTGACAGATAAATGTCACCGTCAAAGAACTTATTATTTCAAATTAATAGTAATATTTAAAAAAAAAAGTAAATAGAACAATAGGAAAGGAAATCAATACGATTTCCAGCATAAGTAAATTTGTAGGTATGTACTTAGATTACTAAAAAAGAGCGATTCGCAAAAATGTTTAAGCTAATTCTCATTTTTGGATTAGTGAATTCTATTCTATCCCAGTATTTAAAATTTAATCTTAATTTTATTATCAAAAAAGGTAGTTACTTGGATTAGATTAGGCTATATTTTAAGAAAGAAACTGTCAAAATTATAGAAAAATTCGCTAATCCAAAAATAAGGATTAGCTTAATCTTTTTTGTGACTCGGACGGTAAATGGCGGGAGGTATTGTGTTGGCCACACACCAGATTTTTTGATTGTGGATCTTATTTTTTAAAATAGCGTATCGTCCAAATTTTTTCGATACATTATGAAGTTTCCGGTATAGTTATAAGCGTAACGGGTATTTTTATTATATCGTTATATTATCGTTATGGGACGATATTTAATTTGATGAAACAGCTGCACACCGAATGCCGAGCACGGGATATCTAGTTACAAAAAAGCTATTTAATATTAGAAATGTTATGGTAATTTTCTGGTAATGAAATACAGAATTCAATCTTCGTAAAAATAACTTGATAATTGTGTTGAAAGGAAGAAAATGAGAATCTCTATCATTGTCTTGAAACTTGAAGGCTGCGTAATGTAAAAAGTAAAAACCAAGAGGAAGCGAAATGGGCCAATCCTTCGCTAATGTATTCGTACCCGTTCGTGTAAACTGATGGCTGGTGCACCGCATAGATATTGTCATAACATTTTTATAGCTTTCCACTACATTATTTGCTCAAGTAATGGACAAAGTTATATCGAGTTTTGTCAGGAGTTACTTCCATCGATATCACAAACATACAAATGTCCAGGAGTTTCCTCATGCATCTCAGACGAAGTTGGAATTGGCTTTGTTTACAATACTACAACTTATATCAAGAAGAAAATTTACACTTACGGAAAGGAATGTACATTCTTACGCACATATCTAAGTTCAAAAGGAGCTGAGTAACAAAAAAGTATATACGAGCATTATGTAAAATTTTCAGGTGAAAACATTCCTCGGAGGTTCTGCCAGAATTTTAGAATTTTATTTTAATTACGTATAAAGATACATTCATAATTAGGGTAACGGGTGACCATCCGTCCTGGTTCAGCCAGGACAGTATCGGATTTCACAGATTGTCTGGGCGTTATAATATATGTTAATAATGTAAAATATAAAAGTCTGACCGTAAAAATGTTTGACATTTGTTCAAACGTTAATGTTATATTTACTTAAATAATTTAATATTTTTATTGAAAATACTGTTATTTGTTTGTTTTTACCTTCCGTCACCTTTAGGTAAGGAAGGTATTGTCTTTGGTCAAAAAATTCGGTGGTGAGTTTTTGATGAATAAGCACGTTTTAGAGTCCCTAGACTACGATTTTACTATTTTGTGTATACTACAATTCCAAAAATTATAATTCTTTCGTATTCCTCTTCGTTACATCCTTGTGAAGAGCTGATTAGATTTTGGTTATAATTGGTCAACCGGAAGTACCCTCATTTGATGATTTTAACAGTCTTTCTTGGAAAAACGATTTAAATATAATTTTTTACATTTAATGTTATAATAAATATTAAAGAATATTTTATTCTCTACACGATTTGAATGCATTTTATACTTCATGTTAAATAGATATAGAGTTAAAACATTATAAAGAAATTAAATATCATATATTAGCCAGCTATGCTATAACTCTGGAAACAGTTGCTATATTAAGAAAATTCGGACTGAAAGGTGTCAGTGTCAAGTGTAGTTGACAGTATGTTTGTGTTATAATTTTAGTGGAAATATAGGTAGGATCTTTTGTTAGAAACTTTCTGTATGGAAGTTGTATAAAATACATACAACTGCCTTAAGGTAATGTACAAGAAATAGAATCTTTTGCAAGGAACTTTCTATATGCCATTTATACAAAATACATAGAACTGACGCACGGATCACCTCAACTACAGATAGGACAGTTAATGTATTTTTCGAAATACATAATAGTGACATCTACAGATTGCTTCCATGAACTAACGCACACTGTGATGGGTTGGCTTGGTAGTTTGTGACATAGGAGACATGTCATATATAGATAAATTGAAATTTTGAATTTTTAAAATAAAAGACATAATAAGAAAATTAAATATAAGTACATACGAGTACATATATTTTAAATAATCACAATACAATAATTATAAATTCATTTCTAAATAAATTTAAAATTACTTGTCAGATAGACATACACTTGTATTTTAATATTTGTTCATATGTAAGATAAAAGGATATTGGAAATGGTACGACATTTCATCATTAAATATAAAAGTAAACGTCTATTTGCTTCTTTCCACTGCACTTTATATCAAAATGTTCCTCAGCTTATTGAATTTCAATTCCATATTACGTCAAAAAATAAACACAGTTAATACATTTTAAAACTGGAGAAATCACGAAATAAATTACTACTAGCACTATAACTGACTGAATTATCAAATAATTAAAGATGTTCGTTCAATGACATGTGTTATGACTTATGTGACTTTACAATTCAAAATATTGCACAATGTTTTGAACTCAAAGGTGACTTAATCCATTTTCTTAAAATTTAAGCACTGTCGCGCCTCTACAGTTTGCTTCCTGGAACTGGATAGTGTTTTGGCACATTCATTTAGCTGTCTGGTGCCTGAACTGACGGAAGGTAATGTGCTGAGCACATCAGATTTTTTTACCTTTTTCTAAAGTATATGGTCTTCTAAATATTCAGTTCAAATATGAAACAGAAAGTACTTAAATGAGTGTTCATAAAGATGAAAATTAATGTATTACTCTATCCCTACTGCTTGTTACTCAAATTTGTATTCTGGAAATTAAAATATATTGTCTTCTAAATATTCAGTTCAAATATGAAACAGAAAGTATTTTAATAAGTGTACATAAAGGTAAAAAATAAAGTATTACTCTATCCCTACTGCTTGTCACTCAAATTTGTATTCTGAAAATTAAAATATATGGTCTCCTAAATATTCAGTTCAAATATAAAACAGAAAGTATTTAAATAAGTGTACATAAAGATGAAAAATAATGTATTACTCTATCCCTACTGCTTGTTACTCAAATTTGTATTCTGAAAATTAAAATATATGGTCTCCTAAATATTCAGTTCAAATACAAAACAGAAAGTATTTAAATAAGTGTACATAAAGATGAAAAATAATGTATTACTCTATCCCTACTGCTTGTTACTCAAATTTGTATTCTGAAAATTAAAGTACTCGTATATGGTCTCCTAAATATTCAGTTCAAATATGAAACAAAATATTTCAATGAGTGTACATAAAGATGAAAAATAATGGGTTACTCTATCCCTACTGCTTGTCGCTCAAATTTATGTTCAGGATATTAAAGTATATGGTCTCCTAAATAATCAGTTCAAATATGATACATAAAGTATTTAAATGAGTGTACATAAAGATGAAAAATAGTATATTACTCTATCCCTACTACTTGTCACTCAAATTTGTATTCTGGAAATTAAAGTATATGGTCTCCCAAACATTCAGTTCAAATATGAAACAAAAATTATTTTAATGAGTGTACATAAAGATGAAAAATAATGTATTACCCTAGCTCTACGGCTTGTCACTCAAATTTATATTCTGGATATTAAAGTATATGGTCTCCTAAATATTCAGTTCAAATATGAAACAGAAAGTATTTAAATGAGTGTAAATAAATATGAAAAGTAATGTAGTGTACTGGTGAACCGAATGAAATATGGATGTCCGTGACCTTTAGCTAACTTTTTTTACATTAAAAAGAGATCATCACTATTAAAATTACCTAAATAAAAATTATCATCATAACCAATAAGTTAGTACAAAATTGAAAAATGTACATATTTATTTATACTTACTATGATTTTAAGGTTTGTCATTGAAAAATATTTAGTCATGAATATTTAATATTTTAAAATGTTCGACGTCATATTTTATGAATACGTCAATCTACCTGCTATACCACTATTGGCTATGCCGTATACATTTAATTGCGGCTCAGACTTGTCATATTAGTACATATTCAGGTTAGTATGGCTTTAGCGTTCGCGAGTGTAACATTTCTTCCTCATATTTATTATTTTATGTAGCCAAAGAAGAGTACCTATCTACTGTTTTAAATGTTCTATATCTTTGAGACATTATTTTAATATTTCAAATGCTGATGAAGAGACATTATATTCTTTTTTAGTGGCATGTTGTTAAATTCAGTGTTTTTATGTTATGAATTAATACAGTGTGTTTAAAATATAGAAGAACTTAAGTAATTTCTGGAAATTGCAGCTTATAATCAAGAAGGTCCTGTACTTAATGACATCTTTAACCAAGGGAATGTAAGGTTAGATTTTTATATTTGTTTTTTTTTTTTAATTCTTTCCATATAGAAATCAGTTTTTCATAATAATTTATAACATTGTTTTAATAATTCTTGAACTATTTTGAGTAAGTTCTGTTAACATTTTTCGATAAAATGTTGATTTCTTACTGTTTCGAATGCAAAACAAAATTTTGATATACATGTAAGTAGAAGATAAGATGTTAACTATTACTCAAAATCTCAGCCAAACAGCATTTATTCGCCTTACAACACCGACGCTTCGGTGTACACTTGCATCTTCTTCAAGGTAGTAATAGTATATTAAGTATTAAGAACGGTAATAGTCCGGTTGTTAAGGGCGAAATTTTGCCTCCACCCTGCATTTTGTGATGCAAGCAAGCCGTTTGGGTCATATGTTACTGAGACTGTACCCTACCGATTAAGAGATGTAGCCACCCGGAAATGCCCCGGATGCACAAGTTATTGCGGGTTGTATACCTCATTGGCGCAGTTTTCTTAAAGTCGCCGTGGTGCGCAAACCATTGGGTCTTCAGAGTTGAATTTATCTAATAATAAAAACAATGGAAAGGTCTTTGATACTGCAGTGCTAAAAAAATGTTTGGTTACATATAACGTATACATTTTCCTCTTGAATTTAGCATATGGTGTTTTTTTGAAGAAAATTTTGGCTTCCTTGGCCGATTGCGCAAGAACGCTACGTCATACTAGAAAATAACCCCAATAAAAATTGCAGCGCGTTCAAAGAGCTATCGATATAGGGATTAGTGGCGTGTCTGTGACGTTCAGAGACCCACGGACACGGAAGTTTCTAAAGAGACAAGTAAGTAAGCCGAGCCGCCCTGTGCAAGATAGACCATTGTTACGTCATTTGGAGCAAGGCGTTTAGCCTATATGTTACATGGACAATACTCTACCGATAAAGAAATGTAGCGACCCGGAAAGGTTGCACAGGCTCTGTGTATTGAGGGTTGTATACTTCATTGGCGCGTTTTTCTTAAAGTAGCAGTGGTGTGCAAACCATTGGGTATACAGAGCTGGTTTTATTTTTATATTAGTTGTAATGATAAGATCTTTGATGCTGCCGCGCAAAAAAATTGAGTTTGGTTACATATAACGTATTCATGTATCTCTTGAATTTAGCACATTGTGATTTTTTGGAGTACATTTTGGCTTCTTTGGCAGATTGCGTAAGAACTCTACGTTATAACGGAAAATAACCCAAATAAAAGTTGTTGCGCATTCAAAGAGCTATCGATATAGGGCTCAGCGCCATGTCTGTGGCTATCAGAGGTCAGCCGACATGGAAGTTTCTAAAGGGAGGCGTAGGTGCACAGAGCCGCCCTGTGCGAGAGAGAACATTGATGTGTCAGTTCGAGTAGCCGTTTGGTTCATAAGTAACTGGGACCAAACCCTACCGATTAAAAGGTGTAGCCATCCGGAAATGCCGCGTAGGCTTTGTATATTGCGGGTTGTATACCTCATTGGCGCGTCTTTTCTTATTAAAGTCGCCGTGGTACGCAAACCATTGGACCTACAGAGCTGATTTTTTATATATATTAATTGTAATGATAAGACCTTTGATGCTGCACAGTAAAAAATGAAGTTTCATTACTTATAACGTATCCATTTTCCTCTTGATATAGACCTCAGAAACGTGTCTGTGGCTATCAGAGGCCCGCCGACACGGAAGTTTCTAAAGAGTCGAGTACGTGCGCCAAGTTGCCCTACGCGAAAGAGAACATTGTTGCATCAATTAGAGCAAACCGTCCGGTTTGTATGTTGGTGGGACCATACCCTATCGTTTATGAGGTGTAGCTACCCGGAAATGCCCCGCAATCAATGTATATTGCGGGTTATATATCTCATTGGCACGTGTTTTCTTATTAAAATCGCAGTGGTGCGCAAACCATTCGACCTACAGAGCTGATATGTTTTTTTGTATAAATAGTAATGAAAACGTCTATGACGCAGCAGTGCCACAAAGGAGTTTGATTACATATATCGTATCCATTATCCTCTTATATAGAGCATTTTTTGGGTTTTTGTGTAGAAAATTTTTGCTTCTTTCGACGATTTTGCTAGAACGCTACGTTATACAACAGAACAATACTAATAAAAGTTGTAGCGCGTTTAAAGAGCTATCGATAGAGAGCTTAGCGGCTTGTCGGTGGCTATCAGCGGTCCGCCGACACGGAAGTTTCTAAATGGACGCGTAGGTTCTCTCTCGTACAGGGCGGCTCGGCGCACCCTCGTGTCCATTTGGAAACTTTCGTGTCTTCGAACCGCTGATAGCTACAGACACGCAGCTAAGCTCTCTATCGATAGCTCTTTAAACGCGCTACAACTTTTATTAGTGTTGTTTTCTTGTATAACGCAGCGTTCTAGCAAAATCGGCCAAAGTAGCCAAAGTTTTCTCCAAAAAAACCCACAAAATGCTCTGTTCAAGAGGATAGTGGATACGATATATGTAACCAAACTCCTTTTTTGCACTGCAGCATCAAATACGCTTTCATTTCAATTTATACAAAAAAAAACATATCAGCTCTGTAGGTCGAATGGTTTGCGCACCACTTCGATTTTAATAAGAAAACACGTGCCAATGAGATATATAACCCGCAATATACATTGACTGCGGGGCATTTCCGGGTGGCTACACCTCATAAACGATAGGGTATGGTCCCATCAACATACAAACCGGACAGTTCGCTCTAATTGATGCAACAATGTTCTCTTTCGCGTAGGGCAACTCGGCGCACGTACTCGACTCTTTAGAAACTTCCGTGTCGGCGGGCCTCTGATAGCCACAGACACGCCTCTGAGGTCTATATCGATAGCTTTTGGAACGCGCTACAACTTTTATTAGGGTTGTTTTCCGGTATAACGTAGGGTTCTTGCGAAATCGGCCAAGGAAGCCAAAATTTTCTCCAAAAAACCACAATGTGCTCTGTTCAAGAGGAAAATGGATACGTTATAAGTAATGAAACTTCATTTTTTACTGTGTAGCATCAAAGGTCTTATCATTACAATTAATATATATATATATATAAAAAAACAGCTCTGTAGGTCCAATGGTTTGCGTACCACGGCGACTTTAATAAGAAAAGACGCGCCAATGAGGTATACAACCCGCAATATACAAAGCCTACGCGGCATTTCCGGATGGCTACACCTTTTAATCGGTAGGGTTTGGTCCCAGTTACTTATGAACTAAACGGCTACTCGAACTGACACATCATTGTTCTCTCTCGCACAGGGCGGCTCTGTGCACCTACGCCTCCCTTTAGAAACTTCCATGTCGGCTGACCTCTGATAGCCACAGACATGGCGCTGAGCCCTATATCGATAGCTCTTTGAATTCGCTACAACTTTTATTTGGGTTATTTTCCGTTATAACGTAGAGTTCTTACGCAATCCGCCAAAGAAGCCAAAATGTACTCCAAAAAATCACAATGTGCTAAATTCAAGAGATACATGAATACGTTATATGTAACCAAACTCAATTTTTTTGCGCGGCAGCATCAAAGATCTTATCATTACAACTAATATAAAAATAAAACCAGCTCTGTATACCCAATGGTTTGCACACCACTGCTACTTTAAGAAAAACGCGCCAATGAAGTATACAACCCTCAATACACAGAGCCTGTGCAACCTTTCCGGGTCGCTACATTTCTTTATCGGTAGAGTATTGTCCATGTAACATATAGGCTAAACGCCTATATAGAAAAATCTTTATTAAAATTATTTGGAATTTGAATTTCAGTATTTCATTATATGTTTTGGAAATTTACTTACTGTGTTTCGTTAATAATTTCCTAGTGATTTCTTCATAAAACCTATCATTTAAGTTTTTTAAGTGAACAATTCAATTTTTTAATATTAAAAATTATGTATGTTACATAGGGGGGGCATAAGAATTTTAGAAAGGCTAAGGTGGGGCATGGCAGAAAAAAGGTTGGGAAACACTGTACCTAAACGGTAAGTGAAGCACATCACTTACCGACGTGAGTTACATCACTTACCGTAATTTGTAAATAAGGCCTACTGTCTTGGAAACACTATCGGTAAAAATTAAAAATCTGGTGTGGCCAACACAATACCTCCCGCCATGTACCGCTTGAGTCACAAAAAAGATTAAGCTATTCTTTATTTTTGAGACCCCATGGGTTCTCGTGGCCGCGTGCCTGAGTGTCATGTCGCGAATCTGGGGAACCGGGTTTAATCCCGACCAACGCCAAATATTTCCAATATTAAATGGCACAAAATTGACTCCTATGGTGAACTCTCCACCCTAGCAATGAGTGCCCGTGAGGTGACGCCTGGTAAGCGCCCACACGCTGCAAATATTTCATCATTACCGATATCTCTGTACAAAGCATATTGGCACACCCAGCAATGGGTAATAAGCCGTGATGATATATTTATTTATTTACTTATTTTTTATATATAATATATGGTGCACTCTCCATCCCAGCAATGATTGCCCGTGAGGTGACGCCTGGTAAGCGCCCACATGCTGCAAATATTTCATCATTACCGATATCTCTGTACAAAGCATATTGGCACACCCAGCAATGGGTAATAAGCCGTGATGATATATTTATTTATTTACTTATTTTTTATATATTATTATTATTATATTTTTAAAATATAGTCTAATGTAATCCAAATTACATTACATTTTTGATAATAAAATGAAGATTAAATTTTAAATACCTGGATAATATAGAATTTACTAATCCAATAATGAGAATTAGCTTAAACTTTTTAGTGAATCGTTAATTTTTATTAATCTAAATACATACCTACATATTTACATATGCTGGAAACTGTATTTATTTTCTTTCCTATTGTTCTATTTACATTTTTCTTTTAAAAACGTTACTATTTTTAATTTGAAATAATTAGTTCTTTGGCACTCAGTTGCGTACATTTGAATAAGTGCCAAGGAGTATTGTTTGTTTAAAGCGTAGATCCGGCATTTAAATTATAGATAATTTTATAAATTTATCCATATAATATGTAGAAAAAGTATTAAAAAAAATCTGTAGAAAATTTAATAATCTTTAATTTTTATAATAACATTAATGTCGAAAAAATAACATTTAAAGGTATTTTTCGAAGAAAAACTATTTTGAGCTTCTAATAAAGTGCCATTTCCGGTTATCCGATTTACACCAAAATCTAATGGGCTCTTTCCATTACAGAAAAAGTTCGAAATACAAGGTTTCAAAATTTTCTGAATGTTAGTATTTGAGTTAGGAGAAAGAATACACAACACTTTATAGCAGTAGCTTAGCAACATTTTGTATTAGAAAGAGAAAGATTATTTGACCTATGTCTATTTAATTTATGTAGTATGACATATACGTAAACAGTGGCATTACTTTCTAACATACTATACATAATAATGACATATGTCGCAGAATTACAGATATCTAATTATCTACTACACTGCCCTCTGTGCTAATATTTATCCATTGGCGTTGACGTTTAAATCAAATTATTATTCCTTAGCATATAATTTAAATCTATGTTTTTATATTTTGCAAAAACATAAGTGAAGAACATAAATCTTTCAGAAAGGCATTTAGAAAGAAACATAATTTTCAAATGAATTACTCTTATTTTTTCAGTTAAAATGTGTCTATAAATATTTCATGTTCCACGCCCATGCACACGAAATGCATTGAAGTTATCTGCAAGTAATATTATATCAGACGGCTCACAAATGACCTTAAATAATCATCTTTCGTGAATAATAGTTTACACACATACACACAGACATCATCGGGATTTTTAGCACGATCCCTATACCTTCCTTATCAAGGGTAGCGGGAGGTAAAAATAACCCGATCGTGCAAAAAATATTATAAATTGTTACAATTCATGTATACAGGATAAATTCGTGTAATTAAACATTCAAGAAGGCACATACACTTCCTTTTTGAATGTTTAATTGTACGAATATATTCTGTGTACATGAATTGTGTAACAATTTATAAGAACTTATCACCCTGAATAAGGTTGTGCACCGAAACATCGGTGTTTCAAGAAGGATACAGGCTGTTTGACTGTGATTTCCAGTAATTGTTAACACCTTATGTTAGCGCTATTTTTAATTATGCAAGTATTATGTTTAATTCCTTCTCTTTAATTTTTAATTTCAGCTTTAAATTGAATTACAAGATCGTATATTTATTAAATGACTGTTCATTTGATTATCGGTCAGTTGTGCTAGTGTTTTCGAAGCGACGACGTCTAGTTGGTGCATTTACTTCTTTGTGAAACGGTGAGTGCTATGGTTTTGTGGTTATTATGTGTGGTTACTCTCACGCTGCGGTGTTGAGAAAGAGTTGTTCTGCGGTTCAACTGTTCCCTCGCTTGCGGGCTGAGGAAGAGTCTACAGTGCAGCTGGGACTATCTCATTCTCTGCGGAGATGAGACTGAGTGCTCTCACGCTGCGGTGTTGAGAAAGAGTTGTTTTGCGGTTCAACTGTTCCCTCGCTTGCGGGCTGAGGAAGAGTCTACAGTGCGGCTGGGACTATCTCATTCTCTGCGGAGATGAGACTGAGTGCTCTCCACTGCGGTGTTGAGAAAGAGTTGTTCTGCGGTTCAACTGTACCCTCGCTTGCGGGCTGAGGAAGAGTCTACAGTGCGGCTGGGACTATCTCATTCTCTGTGGAGATGAGACTGAGTGCTCTCCACTGCGGTGTTGAGAAAGAGCTGTTCTGCGGTTCAGCTGTTCCCTCGCTTGCGGGCTGAGGAAGAGTCTACAGTGCGGCTGGGACTGTTACCTAATCCTATCCTAATCCCAAAAGTTGGGCTCGAGCCTGGAGCATTTACGGGGATCCTAAGTACTCACTGAGAATATACTCACCTATTTTTATCTTTTGCAGACTATTGGCGCTCGTGGGGAGTAGTGCGGACCATCCGGGGATTGAGGATTGGAAGATATATTTATTTATTTATTTATTTGAGATATTTGTAATCGTTTTCTATTATGTAATTTAATATTCTTTTCTTTAATAAATTTTAGTATTCTTTACACTTATTCACATCACAGTCGAGAAATTTCCCACATTTATAAGTAAAAGAGTTTCTAAGCATCATATTTCGATTAAATATTTAATAATGTTTTATATGGTATCGTCTCGTTCAGAAAATATATTTTTATTTGGGTCTCACAACGCGACTTCAGGAAAAGTAATCAAAGTGAATACATTTTATGAAAATTTATTTTTTATGAAAGAAATATTAAATTATATAGCAAAATGTGTTGACAGTTTGTAAGCAGTTTTATTTTTAAGAGGAAATGTATTTGAAATATTTTATTTACGTTTTATTTTATTGCTTGTAATAAGAATATGAAATGAAATGAAATGAAATTATTTATTCTGCAGAGTTTGTAATTAAGCAATATTCTCTTGTAGTTTTAATTAAAGTAATATTATTTTATCATCTTCGTCAAAACAAATAATAAAAATTTAAATTAATTAAAATTGAAATTGGAATCAACTGATTTACATAATGGGTTATTAAATCATTACAGTGTACAGATACATATACATATATTATTGATTATTATTATAAAATAATTAAGTTTGTATTTATTCTTTTTCATGGTAATTAGTTCTATTTCTTTTACAAATTTGGTATTACAAAATCAGATGGATATTTTATATTGTGAATAATAATTATTTTATTTATTATGTATTTACTTTTATTACAGTTGTAAAATGTTTAAAACAGTGGAAAATAGTACATTAAGATACAAGTTCCATAAGATATGATTCTAGCGCACTTGTTTTTGTTAGAGACGAGCGGCTTGGACAAGTGCGTTGAAATGTCTTATGAAACGTGTATTTTATACTATTTTCCTATTTTGGTCCTTTAGTCAAAATATATTTACAAATATACCCTAGAATCCAATTTTAACATTTTCACGATGATGTCTGTGTGTATATGTGTGTGGATCCTCCACTCTAACTCAAATACTATTATTCAGAAAATTTTGAAACCTTGTATTTCCAACTTTTTCTGTAATGGAAAGAACCTATTAGATTTTGGTGAAAATCGGATAACCGGAAATGGCACTTTACAAGAAGCTCAAAATAGTTTTTCTTCGAAAAATACCTGTAAATGTTGTTTTTTCGAGATTAATGTTATTATAAAAATTAAAGATTGTTAAATGTTCTATAGATTTGCATTAATACTTTTTCTATACATTTTATGGATAAATTTATAAAATTATCTATAATTTAAATCCCAGGCCCTACGCTTTAAACAAACAGTTATTCATATGTATGTAACTGAAAGATAAATGTCACTATCACAGAACTAATCATTTCACAATAACATTAGTAACGTTTTAAAAAGAAAAGAAGGAAATAGAACAATAGAAAAGGAATTCAATACAGTTTTCAGCATAAGTAAATATATACAGGTTGTCTTGGAAATAGTGGGACATGGCTTAACCACAGATTCCTGGGACCAAAATAAGACGATTTAACTAAAGTTAGCTATATCCGACTGTGCACCGTTTAACCAGTATTCTGCTTTAAAGTCTTTCTAATAGTCATTTGTATATCAAGGCCGCGAAATCACTCTTTAGCGTATCGAGAGAAAAATTGTCGTCGAGGCCGCTTGCGGCCGAGGCAAGACAATCTCGAGGACGCTAAAGAATTTCGCGGACAAGGTGTACACAATATTTTTTGTGCAACCGTAAAAAAATATGTAATTACAAATTTTCTCAATTTTAAACTATTTTATTGTAAATAGAAAGTTAGCTTTCAAGGTGGCTATGGGATTAACATTTTATAAACAAAACCATGCAATTCTCAAGTGTCAACGTGATTGTTTACCTAATTTCGCGGCCGCTGCCATGACAACGGCCGCGAAATGAATTTCGCGGCCGTTACCATAACAACGGTCGCGAAATCCAATTTCGCGCCCTGTATTGCAGCTGCGAAATGCTTATTTCGCGTCCGGTTGCACAAAAAAAAATTAATATTGCTTATAATAACAAAACGCTTTATTCGATTTGTATGAGATTTGGTATGGCAATCCAAATGAATATAATTCATTTGCTATTGTTAGTGAACCACTAGTGTATGAAACTTGGGTGTCGCGACCATAATTAAACTATAACTTTGTAATGGCAACGCCAATAATGTAAATTTACTGTTTTTCAGAAAGATACAATCAATAGTAAACTTTCGTGTCTCTGCATAAGTTATGATATCTGTAACGATTTAGTCAGAAGAAAATAAAATGTATTTGCATGCGCCGTGTAATTTTTAAAATAAATTTTATCTAGCAGTCTATCCAAATGTCAAACTACTAATTTTTAATTACAAAAACAATTGTTTATGAGTTGTAATTTTCTAAAGTTGTTTAGGACTGAGCTGACATTATTTAATCGTCTTATTATAATAATAGCAGTAAAATATTATAAGGCCGATCAAACGGATGTTGTTTTAAAATATGGCAAAAGAAATTTTTGACAACCCATAAACAATTGTTACTGTCATTAAAAATTAGTTGTTTGACATTTGGAAAGACTGCTAGATAAAATTTATTTTAAAAATTACACTGCGCAATTACTTACATTTTATTTTTTAAAATTAAATAACGTACGTGATGGATAAAGTGTTTTCCTATTATACTCTGTTCCATTTAAGCCATTCAGCAGATGGCGCTGATATTAGCGCCAGTTTTAAGTTGTAGAAATTACATTGGGTAAACTTGTTTCTTGGTTCAAATTTCAGCCAATCAGAGAGGTCAAAACATTTGAATGGCTTAAACGAAACAAGGTATAGCCACAAATGATGTCCTGTATATATCTAACCCGACGTCACAGGAGTGGAAAGATATTTTTCATGACCATTTCTATTTAATTATTTACAAAAACAATAATAATTTTTTCATTACTGTGAAAAAATATTGCATAAACTTTCATTTAAAACAGTTTTTAAAAAAGTGTGAAACCGCCTTATTTAAATTATGCCCTGTGTGTCGCAAATAATTTTGTGCTAAAACCAATAAAACCATATCCATTACATTATTTACACTCACTACAAACCCAACGAATGGAAGCACGCATTGACCCCATTGCTCATCGCCGAAACCGCGTTGCTTCCCCTGCGTTTGAGCATTAGCAGGCCTCTGAGCAACCACAAACGGGCAGCAGGAGAGCCGTACAGCAGCAGGAACTCCCACATCACACCCGCTGTGAACAAATCGTTCCTGCGAACCTACCCCATGTCCATGGATCGCGCTGATGTGATTTTGATGGTCGATGATGCACTAAATTCTATACACTGTGTTGTAAACAACGCGACAAAAACTCCACTCTCTGTCTCTGAAACTTATTACAAAGAGCGGCAAAAACAGCAGAGGAAATGAGTTGTTTAAAGCTTGTACCTGTTTTACTGTTTAACTTATGATCATTCGTCACTTCAACAGGGGATTTTATGGTTTGTTTTAAGGATAAGAAGGGATAATCGTTTATTATTTAGACAGGAGAGACTAAAAAGATGAGAGAAATAAGGTAGTATGAACAGCAAATATGTTTTTCTTTGTAATAAAGTGTAAATGTTACAGTCGCCGATGTACATACAGAAAAATCTAATGTGGACAGCTTTTTCTTGTCACAATGGAGAAAACATACTTTAATGGTTTGTTTTTAATGTGATTCCCAATAAGTCTTTCGAAATCTGGAACTTTGAGGCCTCGTTAGCTCTCAACAGATTTTCTTGAAAAATATATTATGATATATCCCAAAACTTTTCAAATTTGGTATTTAAGATTTTTATATTAATGAGAACGACATGTTAGTAACCGGAAGTGATACTTTACTTCAAGCTCTAAACAGATTTTTGTGAAAAATGTAATAGAATGAGAAATATTCGTTTTCCGGGAATGGACTGTGTCATATTTTGAGTTAGAGCTCAACGTTTCGCCCGCAGTCGTATGGGGCATCTTCAGGAGCAAGGGGGATAGTACTGTCTTAAATAAGGTTACCCGACGTGTCAACCACGCTAGAGGCCGAGTTTAAGCAACATAGAGGGGGAGACTCAGTTTACAAGGTTACCCGACGTGTAAACCACGCTAGAGGTCAAATAAACCAAGTTGGTTTATTGATAAACCTGAAGTGATATTTTATATGAAGCTCTGAACAGATTTTTGGGAAAATATATTATAATATATTCCAAAACTTGTCAAATTTAGTATTTAAGATTTTTGTATAAAGGAAAGCAACATATTAGATTTTAGCTAAAATTGATAAACCGGAAGTTTATTTTATTTGAAGCTCTGAACAGATTTTCGTAAAAAATAAATTGATATAATCCAAAACTTTCTAATTTGGTACCTACTTTATATTAAGAAGAACGACATACTAGATGTTTTCTAAAATTGATAAACCGGAAATACTACTTTGCAGGAAGGTATAAACAGATTTTCTTAAAAAAATATGCTAAAACATTATTCAAAACATCTTGTATAATATGAAACTATATTAAATTTTGACTATACCTATATGATAAACCGGAAGTAGTATTTAATTTGGAACTCTTGACAAATTTTCGAGGAAAAACAATAAAATATAATCAAAAATTTGGTATTACAGACTTTTCTATTTATTGGAACAAATTAGATTTTGTTTACAAGCGATCAATTGGAAGTGGTACTTTACTTAAAGCTCATTGCTATTTCAAACATGGAATTGACGGGAGGTCATGTGCTGGCCACATCAGATTTTTTAACTTTATCTGTTTAATATGAAGTATAAAAGGCAGTCAAATCGAATGGAAAATAAATTCAAATGAGGGTACTTCCGGTTGATCAATATTAACCAAAATCTAATTAACTCTTCATATGAATGTAACGAAGAAGAATACGAAAGAATTATAATTTTTGAAATTGTAGTACTAGAGTTATCGCAGACGAATTTTTGTTACACACGCACATGCACACGCACAAGCACACGTTTTAAGCTTATCAAACATCAAACGTCAATATTTTAAATTGGTAACATGTAAATGAAATTAGAAACTTGTACGAAAAAATGGGACAACGCATTTTTCCATTCTAGTTATCTATTCGTTTTTTGCGTCCGAGTTGGTAGTGTCGATCCGAGTTATCGAATTGCGGACTATATCCGAGAACTCGGATAGATTTCTAGGATCGTGGACGCAGGCCTTAACTGACCAAAAACCTCTGAGAGTCTCTCATTTTACCAATGAACACCGGAAACTCCGGGCGGCCGATCTCATGTTATCCTTTGGGCAGAAGGCGTTTTCCGGTCGGCATCACCTTTCGATCGGGCGCCGCGGCGCTCTCGTGACGCCACGGCTTGATTTGCATCCTAACGAGCGGTAATTGAGAGATGTGCAACGGAAGAGGAAGGATACCGGTGTTTGCTGCAATAAAATGAGGAAAAACGAGCAGAAATACTCGTAAAGATTAGGTTAGGTTATTTATATTAGTTGGTTTTACAGTGACAATATAGATAGGTTCGTTAAGAGAATATATAAATTTGCCGTAAATGGGAATAGAGTTATAAAATTATAAAGAAATTAAATTTCATAAATTACCTAGTTATGCTAGAAACAGCTACTATATTAAGAAAATTCTGATTGAAAGATGTCAGTATAAAATACATACAATTGACATATTCGTAGTATATTTGTGTTATAATTTTCCTCGAAATATAGGATCTTTTTGATTGAAACTTTCTGTATGGAATGGAATATAAAATACATACAACTGTCGAAAGGTAATGTACATGCAAGAAATTTAGAATCTTTTGCAAGGAACTTTATGTATGGATTTTATAGAAAATACATAGGCATTTACGAAAATTCTACCGGTAGATACCGCATCTACGGACTGTGTTCGAAAACACGAGTGGTAAAAAGTTACCGTGTTCGAAAATTGTACAATATCTACCAGATTCATCTACCGGATTCATGAAGAATGTAATCTCCAAAAAAGATAGTGATGCAAAGCGAAGCGTGCGCGTTAAAATTGGAAATGTGTTCAAAGTAGGACTCTGCTCAGTTTGTTAACATTAAATTTCTAACCTGTTTTAAATTTTTAATTTTTTTATAGTTTATGGATCTATCCCTGTTTACCACTTGTGTTCTTAAAATATTGATTTCGGTAGCTACAACCTGATAAAGAGCTGTTTACTGGTAACAGTTCACCGGTAAAATTTTCGTAAATGCCTCACATAACTGACGGAAGGTAATGTGCTGGCCACATCAGATTTTTTGGAAAAAATTTTTGCTTCCTTGACCGATTTTGCGAGAACGCTACGCTATACCGGACAACAACTTTTACTCTCTGAAGTAACAGAGAAGTTGAGGAAAAACCGAAAAAGACCGAATATTTCGAACTTTTTTCCCCTTAACTCACAGGACTTTCGTTTCTTCAAAATTGGTTACTTATCACTGGTCTTGGTTCTTATAACATATCTAAAAATTATATATACCCGACCTTTTGCAAGGCATTTTGTATAACTTGACTGGACTGCTTTGTAACAGCTGAAATTCTTTTCATTTTTGGTTAATTATTAAATGATGACATCTGTGACGTACATTGTGTTTCGAATATATCTGGGCCTGACTATGTGTAAATATTAAAATGTAAAGTGTAATTTAATGATATTCATGCCCTATATACGTCCAAATTAAATCAATATCAAATGAGTGTGTTGTCGATTTTGAACTTTTTAGATGACAAGGTTTTTAGAAATTCCAAGTGTTAAATGAAGCACTTGTCGGCTTCTTGACACGTTCCTATCTTAGTTGGATGTAACCCAAATGAAAACAATTATCCCTCAATTACAGTGTCCGACAATTAACTATTCCTAGTAATTAATCAGTGCCGTATCCACGAAATATAAATCGGTTTGCCTGGAGAATGGCTGTCACAGTGCACGATACATG
Organism: Harpalus rubripes; assembly: GCA_963082715.1. Lineage (NCBI taxonomy): Eukaryota > Metazoa > Arthropoda > Insecta > Coleoptera > Carabidae > Harpalus > Harpalus rubripes. The sequence continues at coordinate 79,455,309 of OY720448.1, read as the reverse complement.
TTTACCTCCTCCTACGCCGGGCCCTGCGTGTGACAAAATGAACCACGTGACATCTAGTGGGCATAAATCAGCTCTGCACAGAAACGATCGTCAATGCAACCAATAATTATTTACTATGAGTTATTGTCAAGTGCATCATTATCTGCTGCGCAATGCTGCCATTTTCTAGATGGTAGTAATTGATTTGAATGTTTACAAATCATTTATAATCGTGGTAAATGATAATAGAAATTTAAGCAAATGTATTAAGTGTATTTGCAAATTACTCTTGATCCAATGGACCTTTTCAATTTAACGGCTATCTCTTTCTATCGCTACAAATAGTAAGAAAATGGCGCGAATAACTGCCAGTTGGGCTGTCAAACGCAACGTCAAAAATATTGCAGTGATTAAACACATGTAATTCTGGTTGAAAATTTACATCGTTAAACATTTTAGCTCCAATAAAAGCATTTGTAACTTCTTTCGGGATATTTTTTAAAGTTGTCAAAGATTTTTCTCACATTTTACGTGTAATATTTTTAGAAACAAACGTCATAGATCTCAATTGTTCTTACTATGCGCAGATCCCCATTGCGCATATCTTCTATCTCTTTAAATTGAAAAGGTCTATTTACTTGTATATCAAATTTTATCTTATCTTCATATTAATTATTTTGTGACAGCACATTGTACAAATACTAAGATATAACAACTCAATATAAATATCAAGATTACGAGGATGGCATCCGCCAGATGTCTCCATTATTATTTTAAATATTTTTTAACTGTATCTGTTAATTATGTACAGGGGTCTCATTTTCCATGTTTTTTTAAGGTATCCTGGGTAATATTAACGATAGATCAAAACCGTTTGCACATTGCATTGTCAACTTGTCAAGAATAGTTTAATAGTCACCACAGGAATTTTCGATCTAAAGTACAGGCGAAAACTAGTTTTTGACTCATTTTGAAAATATATAATATCTTATAATGAAAAAAAAAAAAAAAAAGTGGCGTGCATAGATACGTGTTAAAGTGAGCTCCAGTAAAAAACCCGAAATCTGAAGGCATTACTGAGTGAATTTAAACACAAGTTTTAAGTATAGTGGTAGAAAGAGCCCATGCAAAGTTCCATTGATAAAATTTGGTAAAATTTACTATAAGGACATTAAAAACTGTTTAAAATTTTAAGATAATTATAAAATAAAGTGAGAAGTGACACAAGTAACCTTGCCCCGTCAACGGACAGCGGTCAGCTCGGCGGCGCAGCGCATGTTTGTGAATAACTGAACGACAGGACAGGACCGTATTCACCAAAAGGTATGAGTAAAGATTTTAGAAGTCGAAGCGATTCTATAGAAAAAAGAAAAAGAGAAGAGGATAGTGAGAAATTATTTAGGAAAAGCCGTAAAACACATAGATCTCCAGTAACGCGACAGGCGGATAAAATAAACGTAGGAGAAATGGACGAGCTAAAGGAACTAAAGGAGATGATTTTAGCATTAACCGGAACACTTGACCAGATGGAAGAGAAAATGGATAAAAACCATAAAGAACTCAAAGATGGTATAAATAAAAACAACGAAACAATTGAAAATTTAAAAAGAGAACTTGAAACAAAGGAGGCTAAGTGGCAAGAGGAAAGAGAAGCACTAAGGGAACAAATTCAAAAGTTAAGTAAAGAGGTTGAAGGTAATGATATAAAAAGTAGAAAGAAAAATATAATTATTCATGGGTTGGAAATGGAAGGAAGAAAGCCGAAAGAAGCGATTGACACATTACTAAAAATCGAATTAAAGTTGCATGCAAGGTGAAATCTGCTACTATAATAGGTCGAAAAAGTTAGTCGAAACCAACAATATTAGCGGAAATTGAAGATTATGATGACAAAATCGAAATAATGAAAAATAAAAGTAAATTGAAAGGAAAGAAAATATACATTGATAATGACTACACACAAAGCTAAAGAAAAATGCAGGCCTCAATTAGAGAAAAAGCAAGAGAAGAAAAAACAAAAGGAAAAGAATTTAAGTTTCTCCGTAATGGATTAAGGGTGGATGAAAAAGAGTTTATATGGAATGAGGACCTTGAAACTCTCGAAGAAGCACAATCTCCAAAAAACTAAGATTGCAAATACAAAGAACGGAGAATAAGGTGACGAAAAGGCGCAATATTGGACAACGAGTAAGGTATAATTATACTAGAAACAAAAAGTTGAAAATGATAACATGGAATCTCCAAGGTACGAATGAAGAAGGAGCATATATGAATCTGGTATCGGTATTTAAAAGATATGAGGTAGATATAGCTGTACTGCAAGAAACTAAACAAAAAGAAAACAGTATAATTGAAATAGGAGAATACATTGTGTTCAACAGTGGTTGGGAAACGAAGTATTTCGGAACAAGTTTTATGGTACATAAGAGGTTGAAGGAATCCGTAATAAATTTTACTCCGATTTCGGAAATACTATCCCAAATAAGAATTAGAGGTATAAATAGAAAAATCAGCATTGTTAATGTACATGCCCACTCAAATGATAAGGATGTGGAGCAAAAAAATAAATTCTATGAAGAGCTCTCAGAATTATTAAGTGTGATCCCCAAATATGATATAAAAATAATCATCGGCGACTTAAATGCAAAGGTAGGAAATGAAGCACTTTATAAATATGTGACTGGTGGATTTAGTAAACATCATGAATCCAATGAAAATGGAATAATGCTAATACAATTTGCGATAGAACATCAAATGAAAATTATGAGCACACACTTCCAAAGAAAGGATATTTATAAAGGAACTTGGCTAGCACCTAACGGAAAGGTTTGCAATCAAATTGATCACATATTAGTTGAAACTAAACAGCAGAATAATAAAGAATATGAAATCTCGAAGAGGAGCAGATGCTAACTCTGATCATTTCATGGTAGAAGTTAGAATCCAACTAGAAGTGACCAGACACAAGGAAAATACAGTACTAAGAAGGAACAAAATTAATATAGAGGCTCTGCAAAATGAAGAAGTTTTAGAACGATATAGAAACCAGATAGAGAAAGAGTTAGAGGTAGTAAAAAGTCTACGAAATATAAACGATAAGTGGAAAAACACGGAAGAAAAAATACAATCAGTTTCTAAGAAAATGTTATGTGCAACAAGAAAACCATGCAAAAATAAATGGTTCGATGAAGAGTGCAAAGATGCTATAGAAAGAAGAAATGAAGCGAGATTGTGTTTCCTTAAGAACCCTAATGAGCAAAATAAACTTAACTATTTAAACGAAAAGAAAAAAACAAAGTCACTATGTAGGGAGAAGAAGAGAGATGTAATGCAGGAAAAATTGTTAGCTCTAGAACAAAATTATAGGAACAAAGAGATACGAAATTTTTACCAGGAAATTAAAAAAAGCTATAGTGATAGTAGTAAAAAGCAAATATACTGTAAAAACAAAGGTCAGCTAGTAACAGGAAAAGAAAAGATAAAGAGATGGGCAGAATACTTCGAAGAGGTGTTAAATGAAGAAAGTGTGGAGTGGAAAGAAGAACATAATCAGCAAATACTAGAGATTGCAGGAGTAGGAGGAACTCAAAATACGAAAACAAACGAAGAAACTCCAACAAGTGAAGAAATTGAAGAAATAATAAAAAAATTGAAGAACGGAAAAAGTCCTGGAGAAAACGGAGTGACAGCCGAGATATATAAATTAGGAGGTGAAGCCTTGCAACAACAAATATATGAAATAATAAAAGAAGTATGGGAAAATGAGGAAATGCCGGAGAGTTGGAGTGAGTCTCTCATTTACCCTGTACTTAAGAAGGGTGACAAATCCCTCTGCAATAATTATAGAGGTATAGCTCTGTTGGATGTAATATATAAAGTACTTGCAACTTGTTTAAGAAACAGATTAAAAGAGGTAATAGAAGAAAATTTAGGAGATTACCAGGCCGGGTTTAGAAAAAACAGATCCACGATGGACCAAGTATTCACTTTAAAACAAATTACGGAAAATAGTTACGAGCATAATTTGGCTGTACACATACTTTTCATCGATTTTAAGCAGGCATATGATACTGTAAACAAAGAAAAATTATATACAATAATGGAAGCTTTTAAATTGCCGGAAAAGTTAATAAAATTAGTTAAAATGACGCAATCAAATACAAAATGCAAAGTATTAGTAGATGGATCGATATCAAACAGTTTTACAGTAACGAGAGGATTACGACAGGGCGATCCAATGTCACCAATTTTGTTTAATCTGGTTTTAGAGTGGGTTATGAGAAAAAGTGGAGTGCATACTAGAGGAACAATATATCACCATAGACACCAAGCCTTGGCATACGCCGACGACATTGCAATCATTACCAGAACAAAAAAGGAATTGAAAGAAGTTTTTAAAAAATTAGAGAAAGTTGCCAGAACAGTGGGGTTGATAACTAATGAAGAGAAAACTAAATATTTGGTATTGAGAGGTAGGAATAACAGTATAGAGTCCTTTTTAGAAATTGTTGCAGAGCAAAACAAACGATATAAATTTGAAAGAGTGGAGAAATTTATTTATCTAGGCGTGCTGCTAACCAGCACTAATAAAGAAGAAGAAGAAATAGATGCGCGGCTAGCAAAAGGATCTAGATATGTAGGGAAACTGCAAAATATAATAAAAGATAAAAATATATCCCGTGGAGCAAAATTGAAGATTTACAAAACAATCATCAGGCCAACAGTCATGTATGGTTGTGAGCTGTGACATCAAACAGTTAAAAATCAAAAACTGGGAAGTGAAAGCTCAGAACAGAGTGCAGTGGCGAAATATTATTCAAGAAGCCATGGGCCAACTTGGCCTGTAGCGCTACATTATTATTATTATTATTATTATTATTATTATTATTATTATTATTATTATTATTATTATTATTATTATTATTATTATTATTATTATTATTATTATTATTATTATTATTATTATTATTATTATTATTATTATTATTATTATTATTATTATTATTATTATTATTATTATTATTATTATTATTATTATTATTATGATAGTTAGAGAAAAATTGTATTTAGAAGATTTGTACCGTTTTTTAGATAGAATAAGATGGCGTAATTAGATTTTTTGAAAGCGTAATAATTCCAGAGATATAACACAAACTTATGATTGTTGAAAATAGTCTTGTTTTTTTGCTTATTTTATAAGACTTTCAATGATATATAACAAGTCTACATTCTTTTGTGTTAAACATAAATAAAAGGTGAAAAGAATGAAAAATTTAAAATTATTAAAATACAAAATAAAAAAATTATTGCAGATCAACATTTGTATATTTTTAATAATATTTGTTTCAATTTCACTGATTTTTTCAATTTATTTACTCCAACAGCATATTAAATCTTTTTTTTTTCGGATTGTGTCAAAGACAACTCCAACGTCGATAAATAGTAATTTAACTAACCCGAAAATAATTGGTTAAGAATAATTTTCAGAACATAATTAATAGATATGGAATCAAAATAAACAAATGATGATCTGTATTAAATTTTTTCATTTGTTTCTTAATAATTTCCAATATAGTCAAATCAATAAATTAATAATTCGTCGTTTATTCATGTTTACAACAAAAGAATGAAAACTTGTTATAACAAGCAAAAAGATGAAACTATTTTCAGTGTAAGTTCCCATATAAAAAATCATAAGTTTGTGTTATATCTCGAGAATGATTACGTTTTCGAAAAATCTAATTACGCCAGTTTCTATATAAAAACGGTAAAAAAATTGTTAAAATATTTTTTCTCTATTGTGATATGAGAGATATGAGATATTTTCAAAATGAGCGAAAAACGAGTTTTTACCTGTAACTCAGAAATGAAAGCAGATCGAAAATTCCTGTGGTGACTATTAAACTTTTCTCGAAAACTTGACGCTGCAATGTGCAAAGAGTTTTGCTCTATCATTAATATTGAGCCGAAATACCTTTAAAAAAAACATCGTAAATGAGACACCTGTACATATATTTGCCTATATAACTCATCGGAAAATAGATCAATCAGATAGCTCAATTTTTCTTTACGCTGCATAACATCGGATATTTGCGTTGCTAAGTTGTGTTTCGCGAAAGGTATATTTTGAGACAGATATAAATTTACATTTATCGTACTGTTGTATGATGATTGTAAAACTGAATGTTTAATTGTATTTATGTTTAAAAATATATAAGATTTTATTCTGTAGAATATATAATTGAATACCCAAACGTGGGTTTTTTAGTAACTTTTAATCCCTACTTAATCTAGGCCACGGTCGAGAAATTTACCAACAAAGTTTTATAAATTTTTCTGTCTATAAATGATTTATGAGTTTTATGTTTTTAAATGATAATATTGTTTATGTAGTAATATGACCTTAAACCTTCGTGCGCATGCGTGATTTTTTCCCGCCTATCGACAGCGTCTGTTGCTGGCAAGCAGCATTTGAGTGAGGTAGTGTGTAGTGCTCTCGTCGGTTTTTCATTGCAAGGAAAATGACGGAACGACTGGAGCAGCGCTATTGCATCAAATTTTGCCTGAAACTGGGCGACAACCAGGTGGAAACCATTCGGAAGATTCATACGGCTTTCACAGTGGAAGCATTCCACGTCACCAGGACCAAACAAGACCCGCCAAGTGCGCAGCAACGTCAAAGTGATGCTGACTGCTTTCTTTGACTCCCGCGGTGTGGTACACCACGAGTACGCACCACAGGATCAAAGAATCACCAAAGAGTACTACAGGGATGTCCTCCGTCGCCTACGTGATGCTGTGGGGCGCAAGAGACCGGAGTTGTGGTCAACAGGAAATTGGCGCCTCCATCACAACAATGCTCCAGCACATTCCTCGCACTTGATTCAGACTTTTTTGGCGAAGAACAAGACTCCTGTGGTTCAACAGGCTCCTTACTCTCCTGATATGCCTTTCTCCGACTTCTGGCTGTTCTCCAAACTCAAGAGGTCATTGAAAGAAACGCGATTTCAGATAAGAGAGGACATTAGGGCTGCAATGACAGCCGAGCTAAATATAAATATCAAGATTACGAGGAGGCCTTCTCGGAATGCTTCCAACAATGGAGGCACCGCTGGGAGAAGTGTGTGGAGTCAGTAGACCTATTAATAAGTATACTGCTGATGCCCTATCTCTCACTTAAGAGGTGTCTGCTACAAACATTATTGTCTATCCTTGTCAGTTAGTGTAAGAATTTCCCTCCCGCTAGTTCCCCTTACCGTTCTATACCAATAAAATCAAAGCAATCTGGCGCTTGCGCAGAGCTATTCTTACAGACAAGTGCAGCTATACATGCAGATATATGTCTGCACTCGTCCAATGTTAGTCTCACAAATCTCACTCCCACCAGCAGTATATTAGTTTTATAAGTTTATTGTGGATTCCGAAGGAGACTACTTTGAAGGAGATTAGGTTTCCAACGCTCCAGGTACGCCAGTCTTTTCTCCGGCCAAAGGTCGGATACTTTTCTAACAGACCTCGTATATTCTCTTTTTGTTCCCGATTCTTAAGTGTTCATTACAGAATTGCAGAAAATTAGTCGCATTTTACACTCCTAGTGAAGCATTCTCTGGACTGAATAAAATTTACGACTCAGTTTATTATTTCATGAAGTTACTCAAACAAGTGAATTTAATTACAAAAAACCAAGGCGCAGAAAATAAACTTCAGTTATTTTATTTATTTCTCTTGTTCTCCAGTCTTCACCACAAAGTGAATCTCGTAGTGGATGCATTACTTGTCTTATGTAAAGTGGAAAATAATATCCGTAATTTGTTTTGCTCAGGTTGATGGTATATGTATGGCTGATCCGGGATTTGCAATATAATATAAATGCAAATATGCGCACTATTCTATTTATGTATATTTTTAGTTTCCACTTAGGTACACAATACTTAATAAAAAAATTGCTATTTATACAGGGTGTTCCACAACTTAGGACAAAAACTTAAAGGGTATATACTGTACGACGTTCTGATCATAAAACAAAAAGAATTTTTTGAAAATTCGCAAAAAATTGCATCGTATTTCAAGCAAACATTTTTTGCCACTGGTCGTTAGCTATTTTTAATATTTTTTTTTCAAATTTTCTACAATGAAAGTAATTGTTTACATAATATCTAATACTAATAAATGTCTTATATTAATAATTTGATTTAATTTGGTAGGTGGTAAGGAATTCTTTCGTCGACATTGCAGTTAATTATCATTTATCTTTGCTGGTGCAGTGTTCTAATTTTACAGTGAATAGCAGTGTAGTGTAGTTTTTGTTAAAATGGATGCATTTAGTAACAGTGAATTAGTGGACATGGTGTTAATTTATGAAGAAGCAGGGCAAAATTCGTTATTGGCTCGACGTCTCTATGCTGAACGTTATCCTTTACGGCGATTAACCACTCACCGCTTGTTTGTGAGAATAGTCCAGCGCCTTCGAGACACAAGATCTGTGCGAACTAATCGAGGGAGAGGTGGTGGCCGCCATCATCAACACGGTAATATGGTAAATGGTATCTTGGTGCTATACATGCTAAACCAACTACTAGTACCCGAAGAGTATCTCAACAATTAGGAGTACCACCACATAATTCAGTATGGCGAATTTTAAGAGATCATAACTACCGCCCATTCCATTTTTAACGGGTACGGGGGCTAACAGAACCTGACCATCAGTTTAGAGTACGGTTTTGCAACTAGCGTTTACAAAAACATACTGAAAATCCAAATTTCTCTTTGTATATCATATTTTCTGATGAGGTAACTTTTTCGAGGGAGGGAGTTCTTAATTCTCATAACTCTCATTATTGGACTCAAGAAAATCCGCACGTTGTTATAGGACGCAGTTTTCAGCATCGTTTTTTGATAAATGTTTAAGCAGGTATTATTAATGTAATGTTACTTGGGCCGTACATTTTACCAAATAGGATGACTGGAGCTGATTATTTATTATTTTTACAAAATACTTTGCCAGAACTACTTGAAAATGTGCCTTTTAAATGTGCGTCAGCAGGCATGGTTTCAGCACGATGGTTTGCCACCACACTATGCTGTAAATTTAAAAGAACATTTAAACCAAATGTTTGAGAACAGGTGGATTGGTCGTGGTGGTCCTGTAGCTTGGCCTGCTAGATTTTCTCGACCTAAATCCGCTGGATTTTTATTTTTGGGGTCATTTATATCATATATACGATAACCAAAATGCGCCGGAAAACGAAGAAGAACTTAGGCAGAGAATAAAAAATTCAGCAGAAACAATACGAGTACGTGTCAGGGCTGTACTAGATCATTAATTCAACGTGCTGCAATGTGTGTAGGGATAAATGGTGGAAATTTTAAACATTATTTGTAGTTTTGTGCTTCAGATATGTGTTTAGTTATTTCCCGAATTATCTTAATATTGAGTACAATGCACTATTATTCGAAATTATTTTGTATTCATAACTATTATTATCTCTAAATCTAACGAACATTACATAATGTTTCTTTAATACCTAATTAATTTCATTTAACATTTCTTTCTATGACGTATGCTACTCCAGTTGTCCAAAAAATGACTACGTTTACACGTATGAGAAAAATTTACTTTAACTTGACTTTCAAAAGGCGACTTATGAAAAGTCAATTTAACGGTGCGTTTACACATAAGGTCAAATATACGTCACTTTACGTTTGTTACTTGTCCTTCACTCAACTTTGACTTTGACAGCAAAATAAAGTTTGGTTATAATACCTACGTGTGATGTAAGTTACCTATTTAACTATTATCATATAATCATAAAAAGAATAAATTATTTATAGAAAAAAATGGATAGAACACTACAGTTACTAAATTTAAGCGCGATATTTTTAAATAATATAACTATGCAGCAGCAATATTGGATGCGAAGTAGATTAAAAAATAATAGCATAAAATATTTTAAAATTCGAGAATATTTTAAATTCAGATATAAAACACAAAATTGAGTAATTAAATATCTCGGAATTTGTGGATGAAAAGTAGATGTCACTGTTAGTAAAGTATGTTTCGTTCGTTGGTTCACACGACTTTTTAAAAGTCACTTATATGAGTTAAGTCTATTTTATTTTGGACTTGACTTTAGGAAGAAAAGTAATAGGCGAGAGTGTTTACACAACAGCAAAAGTCGCCTTTTGAAAGTCAAAGTCAAGTCAAAGTACTTTTTTGCTATACGTGTAAACATAGTCAATGTCTACTTCAAGTAAACTCCCCTTAACTTTGCGAATTTAAAAAAAAATCTTTTTGTTTCATGATCAGCACGTCGTACAGTATATACCCTGTAATTTTTCTCCATAAAATATATTTTTTCGTCATTTATTTTACTATACAAATTAAATTGTTGGATTTTCTACTAGATATGCTTTGGTAGTTTTTCTATACATCATTGCTGTCGAAATAGAATAGCTTTATATTTTTTTTTTTTGAATCTCGGTCACTACTCAAAACTGCACAACATTATCAATTTAACCGACCTCGTAGCGCTTATAGTTTCCGACATCCCAATGGTAATTAATTTGAGACATCCTGTATAAGTAACTGTAGGTTTTTCATAAGTATAAAAATAATTATTATTTATAAATCTTGCACTCTTGCCTGGTTTCATGAAAGTTGTTTAAAATCTTAATCAATAATGAAGATAACATTTCATACGACAGGTTTATTATTAAGTTTAACTTCTTATTTCAAAGGTTCTTATAGAACAACACTTACAAATACTCAATATCAAATTTTGAAAAGCCTCTTGAAGTATATTGAAGTATGGAGTGTATTATCCCACTCTACAGTTCTTGTAATATTCTTGTTTAAAAGTTTATATGAAAGATTAAAGTTAAGCCAATATAAAATATTATTAAACGATATTCCTTATATAATGTTTTTCATTAGTAATTCAATTTGCTTTTTATCTCCCGCTACCGTTGGTAAAGGAGGTATAGGGATCGTGCTAAAAATCGAATATCAAGATTTTGGTAAATGACCACGTTTTAAGGTCCCTAGAATCCAATTTTAACATTTTCACGATGATGTATGTGTGAATGGATCCTACACTCTAACTCAAATACTATAATTCAGAAAATTTTGAAACCTTGTATTTCGAACTTTTTCTGTATTGGAAAGAGCCCATTAGATTTTGGTGTAAATCGGATAACCGAAAATGACACTTTACTAGAAGCTCAAAATAGTTTTTCTTTGAAAAATACCTTTAAATGTTATTTTTTCGACATTAATGTTATTATAAAAATTAAAGATTTTCTACATATTATATGTATAAATTTATAAAATTATCTATAATTTAAATCCAGGAGCCTACGCTTTAAACAAGCAATACTCTATGGCAGTTATTCAAATGTATGTAACTGACAGATAAATGTCACTGCCAAAGAGCTAACTATTTCAAATTAACAATAGTAATGTCACCTCATGGGCACTCAATGCTAGGGTGGAGAGTGCACCACAGGGGTCAATTTTGTGCCATTTAAAATTGGAAATATTTGGCGTTGGTCGGGATTCCCCAGATTCGCGACCTGACACAGGCACGCGGCTACGAGACCTCATGGGGTCTCAAAAACAAAGATTAGCTTAATCTTTTTTGAGACTCGAGCGGTACATGGCGGGAGGTATTGTGTTAGCCACACCAGATTTTTTATTTTGTTTGTGTCTCATTAATGATAATATTTTACAATATCCCCTTTTTAGTTATTCAAACATTAACAAATTTTCACTGCCATAAACAGTTTAATTTTTTTAATATATTTACTTATTTTTGGAAAATCGATTATGTACAATCGCATAAAAATGTGCATAAAAAATATAACTTTTTATTCTGAAAATGTAAACTGATAAAATATTCCGGAGGGAGACACAGTCGTTGGGTACATTTTATGTTTCCTCCAATATTTTCGATATTAAACAGGAATGTTTATCGCACAGCGTTGACAAAGCTAAAACATCTGATGTGGATACCACACGACTTGTACGCAAGACCAACATGAAGTATAGACCCATTTATAAAATTGCACGTATTTGAAGTAATTTGACTTTATTAATTTTTTATTTTTTTGTTATTTTTATATACTGTTAACAACTTCAGGCAATATATCACTTCCGGTTAGCCTCAAAGCCTTAAATAAATTTTGTTATCCAAATTTTAAATTTCTTTATTTTAAAAATTATACTATTACGAATTTAATAATAAAAAATATGTTTTCCGTTGATTGTTTATTAACTACTCTGTGTCTGCAAGTATGCAACCACCACTCGCAATTTTGTGCTGTGTACATCGAATTTTGATTCAGACAGCAGAGGGCAGCAGAGATCTTGCCATTGGCGGGTAACGAAATTTTAAACAAATCTTTAAAGAAATTTAACTCTTAAGCTACGTTTCCAGCTCTTAACATAGTCACTGTTTTAGTCTTTGTTTTTGTATTTTGTCTTATGTTTTTGTTAGAAGATATTGGCCATTTCCAGCTGTTAACATAAGCACAGTCTTAAGTTTTTGTACTTATAAATGTTTGTTCACTCAAAAAAGGAACACATTTATAAAACTCTTTACAATGCTTCAAAAATTATATAGTTATTAATGATATTAATGAGTAGGAATCATTACTCAAATTAAGTAATGTAATTATTTTGTATAATTCCAAAATAACATTTGAAATAAAGCACGAAATTAATATGGTGAACGAGCCACAATATTTCTAATATTCCACTTTAAATTTCAATATTGTCTGTATATCCATAAGATTTGATATAATTTTATTTGTACTTATAATATAAAAGATATGATTTTTTTTCTTTCTGTTGTCTATATTTATATTATCTCAACACAAAAATAATAACATAACCACCAAAATAATGACAGATACAACGCGTAGAACTACTGCGCAACATAAAAAGAGATAGCGCTTACATCACTTATCTCTTTCCAACAGAACAGCGACAAAGACTATGACGAAAGTATGAAGCATGCAAACTTTGTGTTTATGCGCTATGACAAAGACAAAGACTAAAGACTAAAACAGTAGCTGGAAACGCTCAAGCCATTATACGTATGACAAACTTTCAAGGTTATGACAAATAACAAAAACAGTGACTATGTTAAGAGCTGGAAACGTAGCTTTAAACTAGAAGATTTAGAAATAAAATTATAAAGAAAAATCGTTGCTCTCGACGAGTTACATTACTGGTTGAATTTAATGCACTTATTTCATTTACACCCTGTATGTAGAAACTAGTATAGTTATTGCCATATTCGTATGTATAACTACCTTTGTGATATTACCCGAAAAATCATACATGCTCATATTTGGGTAAATTCTCAATAAATGTTGAAATATTTACAGTTTTCTGTATTACCAACATCACTTGTAGTGGCCGAAATAAGCCAGGACAAATTTAGACGCTGTGACAATTGGTGGTGGACATCATTTAGACGCTATGAAATTTGGGTGGTATAGCTGAAAACAGTATCTGTCGACTTTGCTTTACACTGCGCGAGATATCAATCACGGACCATTTAAAATGTATACTCTGTCTATGACGTTTTTGTAATATATGCGAAGTAATTATACAATGGTTATGAACGTTTAATGAAAAGTTAAGACAAACAAAAAGTTTTTATTTGTAACTCGATATGGCGATTTCCAGAAAACCTGTCAAAAACACAGATAGCTTCCAGACTTCACGCCAGGGCCGGCCTAAGCTACAGGCAAGCCAGGCGACCGCCTGGGGCGAAATTGGTTTTAGGGCGACATTTTATGAGACTATTTTTTTGCAAAATAAGTTAAAAATCAAATTATAAGTATATTGACTCGTCCAGTGTGTAGCTTTAATCATAATGCTGACAATTTCAGTTGCAGCAAACTTAAATTAATTAAATCCTATTTATATTTTTTTACATTATACTAAGAAAGAAGAAAGGTTAAATTCGTTGGCGATTATATCAATTAAAAACATTGTCATATCAAATACTGAAGAAGTAATTGTTGTTTAGGAAATCTGCTGAAAAATACCCCAACATCAAAAAAAATTGCAAAAAAATGCTTTTATACGGAATCCTCTACAAAAAAATACACTGATGTAACAGACCTTCGGCAATTTGGAAAAAGACGACATATTTTAGTTTTTGAGATTTTTCTTGAAAACGGCGATCCGTGTCGAAATTTTATACTAAACAAGATTCTTATATTTTTTACTTAGGATGAACCGTTAAAGAGTTAAATTGGATTTTCCGAATTGCAAAATAACGAAAAGTATTTATACCGAGACTTATACCTACACTGAGAAATAATTTTTCTTTCCCTATACAGGGTTAGTCACGGAAGAGTTATTTCGAAAGTCCGTTTGTTTGCAACCCAAAATACTAATGAGAACAGACCATATTTAATTGTTTAATGTCAAAATGACAGAACCATCACTAGACAGGCAAAGCAATCGTAAATTAAATATTCTATTTTTTTAAGAGAGGAAGCTAGACGCTGTTGCCAAATGTATTTCGGGTTGCACAAAAACGGACTTTGAAAGTAACTCTCCCGTTACTAATCCTGTATACGGTATTAGACAAAAAAAGCGACTCTGTAGAACCCAAAAGAAAAAAAATCTCTATTTTAAATATCCAAAATAATTTTAAAAAAAATTCATTCAGATTAAGATTTTGTGATTGTTCGCGAATTATTGACACAAATCACCTCTTTTCAAATTTTTCTAATAAATGAGGGGCGCAATTTACAATTTTCGCATGAGGCGCTCAAAAGTCTCGGGCCGGCACTGCATCACGCTTTACATTTGTTAAAACTTGACTATCGGCTGTATCATGTAGCACATCACTTATATTAAAAACTGTAGTTAAATATTTTGACAAATAGAAGCAAATGTAACAAGTGACATTATGTTTTTTTCATAACAGTTACATTTTTTGATTGGATAACATTGTTAGCTATGTCGTTTAATATAAGCGGTGTGTTACATGAGCCCTATAAGGGCGACATATTATATTTCAAAATCAGTATTTATATTATGTATACGAGTTAATGTAACTCCTATGATAAATTATGCAATCCCGTTCCAAAATGATTGATGCAGGTTCGGCAAAATTAAAACTCCTGTTCGAAATTAATTAGTCGTTAATGAAATGAGAGTGATACATATTAAATTTTTTGCGATATATTTTTGAAATGCAGATCATAATATAGAAATATCAGTGTGTTTTAATTAATCATTCATAATATTTTTTGCTAAAAACGGATATATTTAAAATCCTCTCTGGTGAAAATATTATATTTGTTAAATTGAATTCTGTGACGTGTTTTTGCTATAAATTATATTACATTTATTTAACTACAGAATATTCATAATATGATTTACTTTTTCTACTGCCTGTAAAATGTTATTTTGAAATGTACTAATGCAATTTACCTAATTACATTATTTAATATTAAACCATACTAAATTACACATGATACCGAAATGACAACTGTTTATTTTATAAATTAAAATCAAATCAACAATATCAGGTTTTAAACAAATTCAATAATTATTAAATGGGGGAGGTCTACTATAGTCAAATTTAAAACTACAACTATTATATTTCTATAGATTACTCTAAATATAATTATCTGTTGTCGCCAACACAAAATCTCTTACCTATTCCATGTTATTTTACTGTTTGCTATAACGTGAATTAAGTAAAATATTAAAAAAAATATATATTCTCGTATATTTTTTAAAGAAAAACTATTTACTGATTCTAGTTCTAGTACTTGCGGTTAATCTCTTTGGTTAATTAAAGATCATCAAAACAAATAAATTCAATGTAATTTTTTGACAGTAATAATTTAAATGTCATAATGCCAAGGAAACCGATTCGAATTTATTCATTTTGATAGTCCGTTAATTAAGCAATGAGTTGATGAACGTTTTTCAATCGGTCAATAGTTACATTCAGTCTTATGGCATTTGAGAAACCGTCCTGTCTACAAAAAAAGGATTAAAAAAATCTTATGTGGCCTACAGATGGCCTGCCGTCATTTCCATGTTTGAAATAGCAATGAGCTTTAAGTAAAGAAATACTTCCGGTTGATCGTTTGTAAACAAAATTTAATTTCTTGTTCCAATAAATAGAAAAGTCAAATTTGAAAAGTTTTGGATTGTATCAATTTATTTTTCACGAAAATCTGTTCAGAGCTTCAAATAAAGTATCACTTCCGGTTTATCAATTTTAATATATTGCTCCCCTTTATATAAAAGTCTTAAATACTAAATTTGACAAGTATGGATACGTATCCTTTTATATTTTTCACGAAAATCTGTTCAGAGCTTCAAATAAAGTATCAATTCGGTTTGTCCATTTTAACTGAAATCTAATATGTTACTGCCCTTTATACAAAAGTCTTAAATACTAAATTTGACAAGTTTTGAAATATATCATAATACGATGTAAAATATAATTTTTTCACATTTAATATTATTATAAATATTAAAGAATATTTTATTCTCTGTAAGATTTGAAGGCATTTTATAGTTTATATTAAATGGATATGGAGTTAAAAAATTATAAAGAAATTAAATATCATATATTAGCCAGCAAAATTTTGTAAACAGCTGCTATATTAATAAAATTCTGATTGAAAAGTGTCAGTGTCAAGTGCAGTTGACAGTATGTTTGTGTTATAATTTATTGGAAATATAGGATCTTATGCCTGAAACTTTCTATACGGAATTTGTATAAAATACATACAACTGCCAAGGTAATGTACAAGAAATAGAATCTTTTGTAAGGAACTTTCTGTATGACATTTATACATCATATTTTTAAAAAAGCAAATAACAAAATCTGATATGGCCAGCAGATAACCTCTCGCCAGATATTTTACCTAATTATACGCATAAAACAAAAAAATATTTTTAAATACAAATACATATATTCATGTCTCACTGCAAAATAATTCTCACATATATTTGCAAAATCTATGGGATATTTTAATATAAATTATGTATAATATATACATTTTCTTTATATTCAATATCCTGAAATTTTCTTTTTCTACTTTCCTTGTCGTTTTCTTTATATTCGTCCTTTTTTTGCAAATTCCTTTTATATTCTTTTTTACGTATATTCTTTTGCGTTGTTGACTTTTCTTTATTTTTGTTGTTATGAACGATAAACAAATATAATTTTTAAGATAATATCGTTTAGCCATGAAATTTAAATAATAAAAAAACATAGGAATATATATGTAGAAAAATAATTAATTGATGGATTGTCAAATATAGAGTTTAAATAAAAATAATTAATAATAGAAGTAAATCTGTGTATTTTATAATTATAAACTTAACAGGTTATGGGCACAGTACATTATTTGTTGTAATTCAATTTTAAAAAATGGCGTATCTTCCAAATATCGAGAAGCTCGTAGGAAGAGAAAATTATTCCACATGGAAAATTGCAATGAGGGCTTATTTAGAATTGGATAACTTATGGGAAGTAATAGAAGGTCCCATTCCCAAAGAAGGTGCTGACAAGAAAAAGGATAGGACAGCAAAATCTAAAATTATACTATGTGTGGATCCTATTAATTATTCACATTTAAATAGCGCCAAAACTGCTAAAGAAGCATGGTTTAATTTAGAAAAAGCTTTTGAAGATAGTGGATTAACTAGAAGAGTAGGTCTTTTAAGAACATTAGTATCCACTAAATTAAACAATTGTAAAAATGTTGATGAATATGTTAACAAAATTATTACAACAGCACATAAATTAAATAATATTGGTTTTAAAATAGAAGACGAATGGGTTGGAACATTACTTCTAGCGGGATTACCCAAAGAATATAAACCGATGATAATGGGTATAGAGAGTTCGGGAATAGAAATAAGTGGTGATGCGATCAAAGTAAAGTTACTGCAAGATATAAAAGAAAATGTTTCACAAACAGAAGGTGAAACCGCTTTAATAAGCAAGAAAAAAGATTTTTCAAAGAAAGTAAATACACGTTGTTTTATTTGTAACAAAATAGGACATATTGCAACGAATTGTACATATAGAGACGCAAATACACGTTGTTTTATTTGTAAGAAAACTGGACATATTGCAACGAATTGTATATATAGAGAAAGATCCAAGAAAGATTCCTCATCAACAAATGCTAGAACCAAGAATACAAATTACTCAAAACAAAACGCGTTCCAAGCTTTTAACAAAACGGAATCAGATGAATCTGATATTTGGTTTTTAGATTCTTGCGCATCAACTCATATTACAAACAACAAAAAATGGATGAAAGAAAATATGAAAGAAACAAACATGGTGATAACCGTAGCAGATGGTTCAGAGTTAAAAGCAGAATCCAAAGGTGAAGTCCCAATGCAAGTGACAGTAAATGGAATTGAAAAAGAAGTAAAAGTACAAGATGTCTTATATGTTCCCCAAATGAAAGCAAATTTATTGTCAGTGCCAAAAATAGTCAGTAAGGGCTATAAAGTTTTATTTGATAAATATGGTGGAAGAATAATAGAAGAATCAAATGGAAATATTGTAGCGACTGCTTCGATAGAAAACGGTGTATACAAAATCAATACAAGAAGAATGAAAAAAGAAAGAGCATGCATCGCATATCAAGATAGTTTTTTATGGCACCGTCGGCTGGGTCATCTTTGTAGAAAAGAATGAAATATTTGAGAAATATGGCAAATGGTTTAGAAAAAATGAAAATTGAAGATGGACCATGTAAAGTATGTATAGAAGGAAAGCATGCAAGGTTACCTTTTCATAAAAGCGAAACAAAGTCAAATGATATACTTGAACTTGTACACACGGATATTTGTGGACCCATGGAAACTCAATCCATCGGAGGAGCTAGATATTTATTAATTTTTATTGATGATTTTTCAAGGAAAGTATTTGCATATTATTTAAAACAAAAATCAGAAGTTAAGAACACTTTCTTGAAATTTAAAGCTTTAGTTGAAAGACAAACTAGTAAGCAAATTAAAGCAATACGGTCTGATAACGGTCGTGAATTTGTAAACGGAGATGTTGCTCAAATTTTGACTGAATCAGGTATACAACATCAGTTATCAGCACCATACTCCCCCCAACAAAATGGAGTAGCAGAGAGAGCGATGAGAACGCTAATTGAGAAGGCAAGAAGTATGCGCATTGATTCAAAATTATCAAAAGATTTTTGGGCAGAAGCTTTATCAACTGCAGTTTATATAAAAAATAGGAGTCCAACAATTTCAGTAAAAGGAAAAACACCAGAAGAAGTATGGAGCGGCAAGAAACCTAATTTAAGTTATTTAAGAATTTTTGGATGCGAAGCAATGGTATATATTCCCAAACAGAAACGAAAAAAATGGGACTCAAAGTCTGAAAAACTTCTATTCATGGGATATTGTGAAAACATTAAAGCATATAGATTAATAAATCCCATTACAAAAAGGATAACAATAAGCAGAGATGTACATTTTTTTGAAGAAATGGAAAATATTAAAGAAGATGACAGCAATAATTCAAGAAAAGAAATAGAAAATATTAAAGAAGATGACTACAAAAATTCAAAAAATACACATGTAATTTTAACTAGCAAGAAGGATTGTGATAATATAGAAGAAGAAAATACTTCAAAAGAAAAGAATAAAGAAACCCCAGAAGAACAAATTGAAAAAGAAAAAGGAATAAATTTAAGAAGATCTACAAGAATTAAAAAACAAAGAAAAATAACTTATTTTTCAGAAGCTCAAAGCATCGAACCCCAAACCGTAAAAGAAGCTTTATCTGGCGCAAATTCATCTGAATGGAAACAAGCGATAATTGAAGAACTAAAATCTTTTGAACAAAACAAAACTTATGATTTAGTTACTTCTGTACCTGATAGAAAATTACTACAAACAAGATGGATTTTTAAAATCAAGAAAAATGAAATAGATGGCAGCCATCGATTTAAAGCTAGACTTGTTGTCAAAGGATATGCTCAAGAAGAAGGAATTGATTATCAAGAAATTTATTCTCCAGTAGTAAAGTATACCTCACTAAGATATCTTTTCTCTTTTGCAGCTAAAGAAAATTTGAAAATAGAACAGATGGACGTAAAAACAGCGTACCTTCAAGGAAAACTAGATGAAGATATATATGTATTACCACCAGAAGAGTTTTATAAAGAAAATAATACATCTAAAATATGGAAATTGAATAAAGGAATGTACGGATTAAAACAAGGCGGACGTTACTGGAATCAAAGTTTTAATCGAGAAATGGAAGACTTAAAATTTACTAGATCAAAGGCAGATCCATGTATTTACACGAGAAAAGAGAATACGAAAATATTAATTGTGGCAGTTTATGTGGATGATCTACTGATTTTTTACAATGACGAAAATATGAAAGATAAAATAAAGAAGGAGATAATGGAAAAATTTGACATGAGAGATCTAGGAAAAACAAAAAGTATACTAGGTATAAGAATAACAAGAGATCAATCGGCAATATATTTAGATCAATCTATTTATATACAAAAAATTTTGGAGAAGTTTGGAATGGAGAACTGCAAATCCGTAAGTACTCCAATGGATGTCAATGTAAAACTAACCACGAACTGTGAGTGTCATAAAAATACAGAAAATATGAAATCTACATGGCCGTATCAAGAAGCGGTTGGAAGTTTATTATATGTGTCTCAAATAACTAGGCCAGATATTTCCTTTGCAGTGGGAACAGTCAGCAGATTCAACAAAGATCCTAAATTATGTCACTGGACAGCGGTCAAAAGAATATTCAGATATTTAAAGAAGACTCAAGATTATAAATTAAAATTTGATGGAAAAGAAAATAAGTATTTAGAAGGCTATAGTGACGCAGATTGGGCAAATTTGGAAAATAGACATTCTGTCACTGGCTCGTGTTTTAAAATAAATGGAGGTTTAATA